>JAOVVA010000012.1:7112938-7124300 GCA_028565275.1 Leiocassis micropogon | reverse complement strand
TACAGTGGAACCTTGGATTACGAGCATAATTCGTTCTGGAAGCGTGCTCGTATTCCAAAACACTCGTAAACCAAATTAAAATTTCCCATAAGAAATAATGGAAACTCAAATTATTCGTTCTACAGCCCAAAAAAATAAATACATAAAAATGATTAATACAAAATATAAAGCAAAAATTTAATACATTAACCTGAACTTTACCTTTAAAAAGAAGTAAAAATAAATCCCGACAGATAAGTGTTTCTGTTTATGCTGATGCTACTACTACTACTACTAATAATAATAATTAGAATTATTATTATTTTTTTAAAGATCAGCTTATGGTACATAAACTATACCATATAAATATGTCGCATCATATACTGTACTGTATCTGGGCTGAGTTTATTTTCCTCGGACAGTCCCCCGTCCCTGAACCAGCTTTAATTTTGGTGTCTTGAATTCAGTCTGACGTTTTAATGATTTGTTTAGTCACTGAATTTTATAACAATTGACCGAAAATAAAGAATGCAGTGCTAATGAATGGAACAGTGTTTTCTTGTTTGTTTCCCCAAGAAGGAAGATTATAATGGAAAGTGTGCTGTGTTTGTATTTAAGAACGTTTTACTGATTATTGATTGTTAATTATAAATCTGGTGACCTGACGCAGGCCTGCAGAGCTCCTACAGCCAACACAGCCAGCTGGGTCAGGAAGCCCGATCTCCAGAGCACCACGGAGCCTCCGTCTACGACGACAGAACCTTCCAGAACCCGCTGTACCAGAGCCCGACCCGCGGCTCTCAGGGCTGCCTGTCCAGGAACACGGGTACGCTACGCAGCACGCGGTACCGCGCTAAACCCAACTCAAATGGACTTACTGTACCCTTTGTGGGACTGAATTAAAAAATCAAATCTCGGTTCCAGTTTGTGTTGTAAAGTCTTTAAAAGGTCACATCCTGATTGGAAATGCTTTACTGATTAAAAAATGTATTTTTTCCTGTGTCAGGGTTGGAGACTCTCCCGAGGACCACTAGTCAGTGTAGTACCCTGCGCTACCAGAGGGGGGCGTACTCCATACCCTCCCACACTGACACCTATCGCTCCACACTTTACCGATCAGCGGAGTCCAACTACAGCAGACACGCCCTCGGCGTCAACAATAATGTCGCCGCCACGCGCTCGCCGTCCATAGACAGCATTCACAAAGATCCTCGGTAAATCATATCGTCATGGTTACCGTCATAAATATGTGATAACAAAGTTAAGGGATAGGATTTATTGATTCGATAGTTACTGTATATTTAACATTGTGGGCTGATTACAATGTATAACCACAGGGTCAGAGCTTTCCTGAATCGTTAATCGCTAACTGTGTTACTGTTTCCGTAATAAAAGCTCTTTTATGGCCACAGAAACAATGTTGATATGGTGAAGTTTGCAGTAAGAAGATGTTTAATTTCTAATTATGGAATGAGTCTCCAGTAACAGTCAGAGAGCTATAAACTGAAACCTTGTGACATTTTCACGATGTCGACTTCTCATCACGGTTCTTCATGATGTCATCCCAGTTTCTTGGTCATATGTCAAGCTGCATTTTGTCTTATTGACTTAAAGGTCCCATAGTTTCCTATTTCTTTAACTCATAAACAAGGGTCATAAGAAGAGCTCCTGCTGAGCCACGCCCCTCCAGAGAACAGCAGAGCTTGGCAACAAGCCAGGGGGAGGGGCCTCTTCTTATATGAGGTCACAATAGGGGGAACATCTAACTGGATTGTTTAAAATTTCCAATACAAAAAAAAAAAAAAAACAGGGTGAAAAAACATTTGTTTTTGTCTGTACACATACACCAGAGCCACATCTGAACGTCTAGACGTGACTGAAAAGTGAATTTTGTGTAATAGGTCCGTGAGGGAGCGAGCGAGCGTGTTATACAGACGTTCCACAATATTAAATATTACTGCACTATAAATGGAGGAATAATAATAATAATAATCATGCCAACTGGAATAAAATGCGGTATTAAGCATAGCAACGGTAACAGTGGTGTGTGTGTGTGTGTGTGTGTGTGTGTGCGTGCGTGTAGAGAGTTTGCGTGGAGAGATCCCGAGCTGCCGGAGGTCATCCGCATGCTGCAGCATCACTTCCCCTCGGTGCAGGCCAACGCTGCAGCCTACATTCAGCACCTGTGCTACGGAGACAACCGCATTAAGACTGAAGTATGCACACACACACACACACACACACACACACACACATACCAAATCCAGCATTATTGTCACCTTTAATGAAAATAAGCAGCAATAATTTGTATTCAAATAGAACCCATCATGATGACAGACTTTACATTTAAAAAAGATTAAATCGAACTGATATGTATTTGTTTATTATTAATAATTAAAATTAATTTGTGGTTTTAAAAGCGTTGAAGTGTGTATTGTACTTTTTGAGTACATTTTCAAAAAGGGTGCCGGAATTAACCGACACACATAAACGAATCCGTACGTACAGGTGTGCCGACTCGGCGGGATCCAGCACCTGGTCGACCTCCTGGACCACAAAGTTCTGGAGGTGCAGCGCAGCGCGTGCGGCGCGCTCAGGAACCTGGTGTTCGGCAAAGCCACCGACGACAACAAAGTGTGTGTGAGGAACGCCGGAGGGATCCCGGCGCTGCTCCGGCTGCTGAGGAAGAGCTCGGAATCTGACGTACGCGAGCTGGTGACCGGTGAGTTACCGGGATAAAGCCCAGTGCTGCTGTGGTTCAGAATTTCCGTGTCGTTTCTGATTGCTGCGCTTGTGTGTAGGCGTGTTGTGGAACTTATCGTCGTGCGACGCCGTGAAGATGACGATCGTGCGCGATGCTCTCGGGCCTCTGACCAACACGGTGATCATCCCTCATTCAGGCTGGGGCGCCGCCCCTCAGAGAGAGGACCACAAGCTTAAACTGCACTCCTCTGTGGTGCTGCGGAACACAACCGGATGCCTCAGGTATCACGTCAAAAACAAGCATGTTCCCCGTGCTCTGTGGGTTTCCTCTGGGTACTCCGGTTTCCTCCTACAGGACACGGAAAATGGATGCATGTTTAGATGGATGATGTAATCCTTATCATTCATAACGCCTGACCTCCAGCATGGAAAACTGCAGTGTAGAAATAATGTGTGTGTGTGTGTGTGTGTGTGTGTGTGTGTGTGTGTGTGTGTTGTGGCAGAAACCTGAGCTCTGCTGGCGAAGAGGCCCGCAGGCAGATGCGCTGCTGTGAGGGTCTGATCGATTCCCTTCTCTACATCATCAAAACGTGTGTCAACACCTCAGACTTTGACAGCAAGGTGAGCTTTGAGGCTAATTAGCATTCCGATGATCGACCTTGTTAATCAGGATCCTCTGATTAATTTTCTCGTACACTGTCTCGCGCAGTAGTCAAGTCAGGTGCCATGAAAGTGCGAACCCCGACACAGCATGCGTCTCAAGAACACTTCGCTGTATAATGAGCTTTCCTTTGAACTTGTCAGACGTTCCGATGTCGCCATTTTTTTTTTCCCCCCAGATCGTGGAAAACTGCGTGTGCACGCTGAGGAACCTGTCGTATCGTCTCGAGCTGGAGATGCCCCCATCTCGGTTGATGGGTACCCAGGAACTGGATACGCTCCTGGGCAACGATCCGTCCAGCAAGCAGATGGACTTTATCTGCTGGGGTTTGAGGAAGAAGAAGAAGAAGAGGTCCTGGCAGGATCAGAAGGTGAGTCCGCCTCAAGCGCTGAGTACGTCTTTTTTTTTTAGGGCCCAAGCACTATGACGTCATAGTGTGTGAAAATGACAACAGGCTCCAGAGCTTTTTTTTGGGGTGGGGGGTCTTACCAATCTCAAAAAGTCTCTAATAACCATTTTAAAGTATCTACTGATGCAAATGTTACATTTTTAAAAGTTTTTTGGGGGGATGTGTAGATCTTCAGGGTTGCCAGTGTAGAAGCTTTAAAGGAGAAGTATAGTTTCAGGATGGAATTGAACATACTGTATCTTTTGGGTTAAAGGAGCAAGACAAGATTATGTCCTGTCCATGAGGAGAGCAGGGCCCGAGCACTATGACAGCAGTCCCTATGACGGCAGTGTGTGAAGGGGCCTATTGTTCTTTTAAGGATTCTTTTTCCTGCATCTGAGGCTTTTTGGGGGTCCTAACATGCTCATTGACCCTTGAGAATCTGGGGTGTGGGCAGGGCGTAGGTCCTTCCAACAAGATATTGCTGCATAGCTCATACACATATACTAGCACAAATAAATGTAAAACCCAGTACACAATTAGATCTCATTGAGCTGAGCAACTTTCTCTGTGCATGTCATCGGCTCTACTCTACTCTAATTTGATATACTCCTCTTCGGGAATTTATGGGGTCACCACCAAACCGGGCCAACGTGATCTCAAGACATTGAGGATGCAAAATTGCGAAGGGTTTTTTGATAACTCACACGGTTCAGCCGTGGCAATACTTTAAACAAACTTGCACCAACAATTGGCTATTAACTTAGTAACCTGAGTGACATCATATTGAGTGACATCACACTGAGTGTCATCGTAGCGTGATGCTGTTTTTCCAGCATCTGGGGCTCTTTGGCAGAGTAACATGCTCAGGAAGCACACAGGTTGTGTAGCACGCCCGTGCGCCCGGGCAGCGATGGTGCGGGTGCTTGGGCCCGATCATCGCTGCTTTGCAATTATATTGAACATATTGTTTTTTTAGCTAAATTATCTACATTCAGCTATTATGAAAAATGTCCTTTTTGGATATAATTTTTAGACGTTCACATACACAAATATGAGAAACTTGTATGTATTTTTCTGTGTCCATAAATGTGCTCGAGCATGCCGCTCAAATGTCCTAGGTGGTATGACATATTTCTAGGCGAGAAGGACATTTGCATAGACATCATGTTCATTTCACTTTCATGTTCACTTTTTCAGTGAGTCCCATTTTCTACATTCTCATAGGCTAGAAAAATGCACATCCAAAGGGTTGTGTTTGGGGAGTAAGTAAATAAGTTGCATTTCAAACCACAGACTCTGAAACAGTGTGGTTTAGTAGAAGGAATTTCTGAGACACCAGAAGACACATTTTGGAGGTCTATGGTAGCTTGAGGGGCATAAAAGCTTCCCTGGAATGGAATGTAGACCATATGTGGACTAAGAATGAACTGATTAACCAGATCAGGAAAACTGCTTCATAAATGTAATTAATTTGTGGAGTAAAAGCCGTTGTGCGTAGTGCAGCAGGTGGTGCGGTTCATAACGGGCATACTGTAGCTAGGATGGATAATCTTTTCGTTCTAGCTGCTCAGGTTAGCAATGTGAACATAATCTCTAAAATATTGTTGAATATTATTCCTAAAAACAATTGACTTTAGGAAATGTTGATTTCGTTGTGGTTTGCTACAAAAAAAAAATCAGGATTGTTCTATCTTTAGTAACATACTGCAGGGATTGTGCAATCTTGAGGTTTACAGTTCAGTTCCTCTGCAGTGGGATGGCGTTGGACCTATCCCAGGATTCTCTGGGAGTCCGAAAGGGGCGGAGATGCTTTGGCACCCGTCGGTTGTCAAGCCTTACCTCACCCTGCTGGCCGAGAGCTCGAATCCGGCCACGCTGGAGGGGGCAGCTGGGTCCTTACAAAATCTCTCAGCAGGGTCCTGGAGGGTAAGATATGCGGGTCGTAATCAGATTTCTCAGATTGGATAATACTAATTTGGAGAGTTGTTGATAATTGATGGTGGCTAATAACTCAAAGTGTTTTTCTCCATCAGTTCGCAGCTTATATCCGAGCGGCGGTGCGTAAAGAGAAAGGCTTGCCCATCCTGGTGGAGCTGCTGAGGATGGATAACGACAGGGTGGTGTGCTCTGTGGCTACAGCGCTGCGCAACATGGCACTGGATGCCAGGAACAAGGAGCTGATTGGTCAGTTACTCGAAAACTAAACACCTGATTCAATGTGCGGTTAGTCGTGTTTGTCTTGTGTGTTTGCTGATACCAGTGACATTCATACAAGAGCTTGTTTAACGAGGGTGGTGGGCAATAGAGCAAAACAAATATGGAGGACAAAGTCATGTGAATAGTCTATTTAAGCCTTGAAAACGAGCCCACGCTGCCTCCTGTCGTTTAGGCAAGTACGCCATGCCGGATCTGGTGACTCGGCTCCCGGGACACGGACCCTCGCTGCTGTCCGATGAGACGGTGGCGGCGGTGTGCTGCGCCCTTCACGAGGTCACCAGCAGAAACATGGAGAACGCGCGGGCACTCGCCCAGGTGGGCGGCATCGACAAGCTGGTCAGCATCAGCCGAGGCCGCGGGGAGAGGTACGGGGAGCGCTTTAATGCACAGCGCAGCAACAGTTAAATAAATGCAAACTGGAAAATCTATAATTGTTTGTCTTGGATAATAAATGGGTTTAAACTAAAGTAGGCTGGAAGCCGGCCAGGCACTGCATCGTAGGGTCCAAAAACCTTTCCTCGAGCAAAATAAAGAAAAGCTTTTGATATTATTCAGCCCAAATGTTTGTCTTCAGTTTTTTTCAGATTCAGTTTTATCATTATATTGTAAATCTTGTAACATTTTATATGATATTAACGTAAATATAATTGAATAAATATAATTTAATGTCCATGTAATATTAAATGATGCCGGTTTCCTTTATGAACTCATTGTATTAAAATTAGTTAAAAAAAGAATTTCTCCAACACTAAAAATTTAAGAATGAAATAGAAAATGTTTTGGACTTTTTATTAAAATTTACTTCGGCACTGTTATTTCAGCCAAAGTGAAAATATGAACAAATCCCAGTAAAAAAATTCAGCTTTTCCTATTACAGTGAAACCTCGTAATAGGAAAAGAGTGCCCCCCCACCCCCTCTCAGCTTCAGACACACACACTGTGTAAGATGAGAAGGGGGAGGCTGATTCCTTCTCGTACTTCACACACATACACACACACACACACAAACACACACACACAGCGCCTGCGCGCATAAACCGAAACACTCATCTGTCGCGATTTATTTTTTCCTTTTTTTAACCTAATGTGCAGGTTAATTTGTTTCGTTTTTGTATTTATTTTTTTTGGACTGTGCAAACGATTAATTTGAGTTTCCATTATTTCTTATGGGAGAATTTGCTTTGATTTACGAGTGTTTTGGAATACGAGCCCACTTCCAGAATGAATTATGCTCGTAATCCAAGGTTCCACTGTAATATCTATTGGTGCAGGTGTTTGTTTACTTTAGGCAAGTAGTACATTACTAGCTTATTTTAAAGTAGATTACTAAATCCGGCACATAACTGTTTATAACATCGCTTTTTTTTTTTCTAGTTGCATTACCCTTGTTTCTGTGTCTTCAGCATACTCTATGTATACATGGTAAACTATTGCATTGAATGGCTTCGTTTAATGATGCGTATAACCACGCCCACCTCGAGGGAAAACGCGCTTTTTCAATGTTTTTTTTTAACAGTCCTAGATTCTGTGGGGTAATCTGGCACATAACTTTTTTGGTGCAGGTTTAACTTCAGGCAAATACTAAAGGACTGGCAAGGTTTCATTCAATTCTGGACAGAAAATAGTTTTGGCTCTGGTTATCTGGTTATCTGGCTGGTTATCTGGTTATCATTGAAAGAGCGAGTTCTAGATTTAGCTTCGGTCTCGTGGTTGCAGTGGATCCTGCGACAAGAAAAGACCTTGGTTGAGATGCCAGGCATGAACTCGGCATGAACTTAATTGGACGTCATGTTCCTCTCTCTCTCTCTCTCTCTTTCTCCCTCTTTGTCCTTCAGATATTCCATGAAGGTTGTGAAAGCTGCAGCGCAGGTCCTCAACACGCTGTGGCAGTACAGAGATCTGCGCAACATCTACAAAAAGGTGAACTGCCCCGCCCACAGGACTGTCTCTTAGTTCCACTTACTCAGACTGCTCCTTAGCTTATAACGTTTGCCCTGTGCTCTGGTTGGCTCGTCAGGACGGGTGGAACCAAAACCATTTCATCACCCCAGTGTCGACTCTGGAGCGAGACCGGTACCGATCGCAACCCACGCTTCCTACGAGCGCCCTACAGATGTCACCTGTCATCCAGTCAGGTCAGCCAACAGCGATAAACTTGATCTGTAACTAATGGGACAGATGAACTGATTGAGGGCGTTATTATTTAATATGGCGTGTTAGAGATCAGCGATGTATTGCGATTCTTTTGAGTGACGATTCCTGTATTGCTGTCAGGTGGTAGCGCCACTTCCTCCCCGGCCATGTTGGGCATAAGAGAGCACCGGCTGAGTAAGAGGAGGGCTCAGTCTTCTATGCAACTTCATAACTATTACGGAGACGCCAACAGAAACAAAACTCTGTACACAGGTACGCCTGAGGAGTCGCCAACAGGTTCTGCCTTACGGAATCAGAATTTTCACCTGCAAGAAGGTATTTAAATTGTTTTGTTTTTTTTTACCCTGGAATCAATCTTCACAACTCTAAAGCTGAATATCAAATGATAGATTTTGCTTATCGTAAAGTTATATCAGTTTTATAGATTGTATAGCACAAGGAGACTGGAATCGTTAGCTTTAGGAGTGTGTTTGTAATTTGACATGGTGGTGGTAGCATCAAGTTATTATTATTAACCCTGATTCGTACATTTTCTCCCTTAGTAATACCACCTTCGTCTTCATAATGCTGTTTGCTTTATGAACTGAGAAGACCTTTTGATTGACTGTAATTTATTTTCTTGTGTTTTAGGGTCAGGAACGCATTCCGCCTATTTCATAAGCTCCTACCCGTCTCCTTCTCATGAGGACGCTCACAGGTCACAGGTGAGCCATTTCCAGCTGTGAATCATAAGCAGACTGTCAATTCGAATGTGATTCATTGTGATGTTTATTTATTTTTGTTTTATTTATTTATTTTTTGTTTATTGTCTGGTTTGTCTCAAAGATGCTAGATTTATTATTAGGTTTTAAAGCATTAAAAATTCATAAAAAGAATCTAATAAGCATTAGTTCTGGCTGAGTAATCTGATTGGATGAGAGGCATTTCACATGTTTAACTATACTTTGCTTCACTCGCCATCCCAGGTGTTCTAACCACCGTTAATTACGCTACCTGTGTGTCTCAGCGCGGGTGAGAGTAGGTCTGAACCCACATTCACAACCAGTCACAGAAGCACTTTTAGCAACAACACACACCTGATAACGTTATGTCGTCTTAAACAACACGCCGTCTTTGCAGTAATCACCTCTGAATCGTTCTAAATCACCTCTGAACCGTCTGTGATGTTCTTTTATTTATGGCCACAAAGATAACTAGCTTCTAACACAAGGCTGAATCCCAAATCTCTCTCTAACCCCTGATCAAGGGCACTACAGCTGATGTGATATGTGTTTTTAGAGCACAATAACAAACAAACAAATCAGTCGTTATTATCTGTTGATAATAAATGGTGTTTGTGGAACTGTTATATAAAAGCAATATCACACTCGAGGTCGTGCTGTTGTACTGAATATCAGCACGGTTGATATCTTCAGCACTCGGGACTTCTCCCTCGTGCCAGTCATGCTGATGTTCAGCACAACAGCATTCCCGCTCATGTGATACCGCTTAACTGAAATGCTGTGTAACTTGATTGCGTTGTCGATAGTTTAAATGTCATGACTCGTACAAAGCGATAACGTTTTCCCCTGCAAGTCTTCCGCTGCACACTCCAGTCCAGTAGGTGGCGGTATTGCCCATTAACTCCGATTATTTTACATTTAGGCATTTGACAGACGCTCTTATCCATAAAAAAGTGCTTTGAAGTTCCCGTCACTGCATAGATCCTTATACTGGGACTAGGTTACTAACTACCTAACTAATTTTGCTAGCACATCGTGCATATTTTCCAGGAATTCGTCCTTTTTGGACCATTTAAACTTTGTAAGTTTAACTAAATAATTTTAAAAGTATAAAAACGATTCTGAATCAAAACTGATTAATTCAATGAACCGAATCAACCAACAAAAAAATCAATTAAATTGCAAAAATCGATTTAATCGCTGAGCTCTAGAGCTCTAAAGACGAGGTTAAAACCGCTACACTTTGTACAGCTCGATTGATGTTTACTGCCTTGTCCGTGAACGCTGCGTAATACGAGCGTACTGGTTTACGAGTTGTTAACGGTGGTTGTAAAACCATGCAGCGTGCTGATCTCACGCCTTTATCTGCGCTTCTCCTGCAGCTGTACTACTCAGACGAGCCGACCCAAAGGTCCTACGAGACATACGGAATGTACTTGGGGTCTCCGATGGGTTACGACGACCCGTACCTGGACGAGCCGCTCCACTACCCCGTGATGAGCGAGAGGCAGGCGCTCAAGCGCAACACCAACTACGTGGACTTTTACTCCACCACACGCAGGCCTTCCTACCGCGCTCAGACCTACCCCGCATCTCCAGACTCATGGGTGTAGGCACGAGTGTTTGTGTGTGTGTGTGTGTGTGTGTGTATGTGTGTGTTACATCTATCTGGTCGTTGTGAGACAATTTTGTTGCGGAATTTATCCCTACAAGGCCATGCATTGAAGGTGAAGTGGAAGTGACGGCTTTATTTTCGTCTAAGGGACTGTGCCAGTGTGTGTGTGTGTGTGTGTGTGTGTGTGTGTGTGTGTGGCATCACAGTACCTTAAATGGAACATAAAGTACTTTAAATTAAAAAAGGAACTCGGTCATATATACTATATGTGAGCCAAAGAAGGATATAAAACAGTCATATTTATCATTTTTTAAATTATTATTAAGGCATTTTTATGAGGACGTCGACGTTCCACGTACTGTAGACGCCTACAGAGGATCAACCCACGCAGAAATTATGCTCTGCATTGTATGTTCATGGTTGTCGTTTTTTTTTTTTTTTTTTTTTTAATGGCATGTTGACAGAATGAAGAAGTCATTAAAAAGAAATTAAACGGTGTAGTTAAATTATTCTATGTCCGGTGCGATATTGATGAAGATCTCCAATCTGTGGAAGAGGAATCCTCTTCATAATGACGTACTGTGCAATGGTAACAAAACGTCCCCTTGTCCGGTCTCGTTGCTGTATTTACTGTTCAGAGTAGTGTGTGCCACGGACTCGTGTACCGATCTGTCGGTTTCCTGTAAAACATGTGATGTGTGCACCGCAGCGCAACGCCCCGTGTCATGTGACATAGCTGTGTAGAGCAGAATCCCCACTTAGAGACTTTATGGAGACGACGTGTATTATAACACTATGAGAAATAAAGATGAGCATTTGTTTTTGTAAATGTGTGGATGTGTTTTTCTTTATAACCCTTTCATCCATCAACACATCTATCTATCTATCTATCTATCTATCTATCTATCTATCTATCTATC
>JAOVVA010000012.1:7098465-7108486 GCA_028565275.1 Leiocassis micropogon | reverse complement strand
CACAAAACCGAGGAGAAAACGGGAGGAGACGTCCGGTACAGAACCGACAAATAAGCGTAAAACCCGCAGTCAGACTCTGAGCAGCGCGGTACAGGAGAGTGAGGAGGCCGGGTGCAGCACCGCACACACACCTGTAGGCATAGAGGAGCAGGTCAACCTGTGAAAAAATGTACAACAGGTTTTTTTCTTTATTGTTTCACAATAAAGTGTGTTTAAAACCTCTCTCTCTCTCCTGTCTGTCTCTGTTGCCCCCTTACTCTGTCTCTCTCGCTTTCTCATTCCGTCTTTCATTGTCTAGTCTTTCTATCCATCTGTCCTTCTCTTGCACAGTCATTCTGTCTCTTTATCTCTCGCTCTTTATCTTTCTCCCCCTTCTTGTCTTCTTTGATCTCATTGTCTTTTTCCTCTATCTTTCTCTCCCTCCATCCCTCTAGTTAGTCTCCCTAGTACCTGTTTGTGTCTTTCTGTCTGTCCCTCTCTTCTCTGTCCCTTCCTTGCTTTCTGTCTTGCTAGTCTGTCTGTCTCTCACATCTTGTATATCTCTTTATTGCTTCTTCTCTCTCTTTTTTTCTTTCTCTCTTTCTTTGGGTTCTGTCCATCTTTTTTGTCTGTGTGTTCCTAGAGAGACTTTATTTTTCTGTCTCTCTCTATCTTTTTTTTGCCTCAGTCTTTCTGCCTCTATCTCTCTTGCTTTCTCTGTCTGTGAATCTGTCTCTCTGTCTCTCTCTCTCTCTCTCTCTCCCTCTCTCCATACATCTCTTCTATTATTTGTTTGTGCTTTTGAGGAGGGGAAAAAATGTGTAACAGATCTATGGATTGTGTGTCTTTGTACACACACCTGTAACCAGAGACCCTCTAGCTTCTAAACATAATCACACTCGGACCTGTGTATCATTCATCATTCATACTCTTCCCTTTAAACGTGTCCTCTCTGTAAGCGTGACGTTGGTTTTGGACTCGATGTCCGGAGTTTCTATTTCAGGCGGTCCAGCCCGCGCTCTGCCCTTTCATAAAATTACACCCCATCATTCATAAAGCGAGCGCGTACTGTACCTCTGTCTTTGCTCAATATTCAGCCGAGACCTGATTCGCGCTGAACAGGAAGTGTGTCAGATATTCTGAATCTCGGCTCGTCCTCGCCGAAATACAGTTTCCTGTGTGATGTCGTTTGATCATCATTTTCACTTTTCAATCCTGCTGTCGGATTAAAGGACATCTCGTACACAATTAAACCCTGATCCAGTGCTCCTGGTCTCTGATTGGTCAGGAGATGTTAATGGAGTTGTTTAAACAGCGGCTCTGAGTTTAGAGCCAACGTTATCATGGATTGTTTCTTTTGTTGTTGTCTTTCCACTTGTTGTCTTTCACTTTGCAGTTCCTTCTAGTGAAATTGCATCTCGATCACAGGGACAGACCTCGCTGTTCTGTTCTCATGTACTGTTACTATAAATAGCTGATGATTTGTTCACTTATGATTGACTTTGACATTTCAGGATGATTCAACCTCTTTGGTAAATCATTTTTTCTTGTTTGTTTTTCTTTTCTTTTTTTTCCATTTAATCAGTTTATTTATTATTTGTAAGATATTTTGTGCCATGAACACGGGCGATGTCGACTCACACATTACACACACAACCGCAGGGCCACTGGTCGCACAGATAAGTCAATGCGCCGGGACACTGGAGAGGTTTTTGTAGCTCCCCTCCTCTTACAGTCATCATTATTCACACCTCTGATCCTTCACATCACTTGGCGAGTGCAGTTCGGGAACAGTATCGGGCCCAGACTTAGGGCTGCAACTCACGACTGTTTTGATAGTTTTGATGATAATGTATCTCTTTTTGAAATAAATAATTAAATAGAAGCGAATGATCGACTTCAGGTATCAGTTGCTGGAATGAACGATCAACTGTCTGGATCATGAACCGGCCGATTGGCAAAACTACAGGTAGTCCTCGCCTCACGAACAGGAGCACGTTCATAAGTCGGATTTGTTCTCAAGTCCGACAGAGCGAGTGTTGTACGCCTTGTACGACATGAATATACAATGTAAAGCATACCATTTCCACTAGACTAAATCGGTCCACTTTCTCCACACTGCCATCATGTGGCCACCTAAGGAAATAACACACATCAAATGTTGTCTCAGCGCCTTTAAATAGCGAGGGGAATCCCGTACGCCATTTTGTCTCAGAGTTGTTTTCCACTGTATTGGACTGTGATTTTCTGAAATGATGATTAGTCGCCATCAGGACAGCCACTTTCTATCATCGTGCTCATCGTATAGTTCATTGAAGCCGGTGAGGCCGACTAATCTTTCCCGCATGCACGCGCGCGCACACACACACACACACACACACACACACACATACACACACACACAATATCCCGGACTTTAGACATTTTATACATTTACTTACACACTGAAAATTATTGTAAATATTGATATCTGTTGCACTGCAGTGTCGATTGTAAGTACAATACACATGAGCTATTTCTGTGATTTGTTTGCATCTACGAATGTTCGTAAAACCGCGGTCCGTTCTGCAGAAATTCTTAACTTGAATGTTCGTAAGTCAGGGACTATCCATGTACGGATCATGAACCAGCCATCAAAACAAACGATATTTGAATCACAAAGCATCTGTTACGATTAAATGAATAATCAACTATTCTCATCAGTAGCTGAATGACCGCTGAGACGAATAATAGACTGTTCAGATCATGACCTGGTCGATCGCTGAAGCGGAATTCTTTTCAGATTACGATAATAAGTGGTTTCAGATAACCAGTCTGCCAGCAAAACGAATAATCAACTATTGGGATTATTTATTTATAAACTATGAATTTCACCCATACCGCGGCCACAAAGGGCATTCAGAGTAAGTGTGAAAGATGCGCAATGAGGTCACTAACTAATCATCAATTAAATAAGTTAATTATCCATTAATTTGGTCGTCGATTATGACGGTTGTAGGTTGCACCTCCCATCCTAAAATATAAATATAAAGATAATACTTTTAAAACACTGGGAACGCCAGAAAACCTGGAGGAAACCCACCAAGCACGGAGACAACATGAAACTTCATGGAGACAGACTGGAAGTGGGAATCGAACCCTCGACCCTGTAGGTGCAAGATGACAGTGCTAACCACAACTTAAAACATTACATACTGTAGATACATATACACACACACAGAAATGTGAAAGAGTCACAAACGCTACAGTCAGGTGTTTTGCTCCACTGAGTAATATCGAAATATTTCCAAGCATGTTGCATTTAACCTGACATGAGATGAGAGAGTTTTTTTTTTTTTGTAAAGGTCAGTAGTGGTGTCATTGGACGAGTCCACCGGTCGACTGGTTTTTGGATTCCAAATATTCCCCTCTTATAATGCATAACTAATCTGTCGCCATGGCAACATTCGGTGTCATTTTGCTCGGGGCAACGACCGGCTTTTTTTTTTCCTCCCTCTCTCTCGCTTTTCCCACTCTCTCTCCTCTCCGTGTGTCGTCCTGATGATTCAGTTCTGATGAGTGATATTCGCTTATGCAGCAGCGTTCCTTCATCAGACGCCCGTTTAAAGCCTACTGAAATTCCTCGTTAACGCCGGAGCTGCTCTCGAGCGGTTGGGCGATTGTTCCCCGCTTCCTCTCCGCGCATGTTTCTACCATTAGATGCAGAAAATAACCCAGGGATTGACAAGCCTGTAATTTACTTGTCATATTCGGGAGAAAAGTTAGTGCTACTGTAAAATCGCAGCGTCGGTCCGGCAGGCGCTGGGACGAGCGGGTTCGATTCAAACGGGCCAAAGAAAACCGAAACCGGATTAATGATCCGAGAGCAGTTTTATCGACTGGATAGGGCGTTTGTTTAAATGTACAGTATGTAAAAGTACAGGGGCAGAATCTGGGTCCTTCAATGATGGTTGTCATGTTTATTACGCTTCTCCAAGCGAGCAGACGAGGGAAGAGCAGCAGCTTGGCTTTGTCTCTATTTTTAACTCGGGCGTTTGTTGATAACGCCGCTTTAACCACCGTCAGGTTGTTTTATTATCGAGCGCTCACTCAAGGATGTTCCTTGTCAAGTCAAACAAAACTCGGCTAAAAACAAAAAGGCTCGACTAATTCTAGTATATCTTCAGGAAACCCGAAAGTCAGTACATCATGAAGCAGAATAAACAGAAATGCTTTGCGTGAACTTTAAATGTGACACTAAAACTCTTTAAGCGTTATTATTTCTATAGTCAATCTGCGATCATTGTTTTAACACCATGTTCTTTGTTTAATTTTTTTCCACCAGGTTCCTCTGAGTGATTGCTGGACATCTCGTTTCAGATGCGTTGCTGTTTTAATGCGCTTCACTCTTAAATTATTCTATTAAATTACAAAACTCTTACTCTTAGATATCGATTGATGGAGTACTAAGATACAAGTAGACAAGAATCGCTACAAGAAAGAGGGTGAAATGAATTTTTAAAACTGCACATTAAAGCGCATTAATGAGGTCGCCTAATATAACGGATATGCTGTTCCTATGTGCGTGATTGTTTGATTATCCACACTCTTGTTGTAGAATTTCTTTTAACTAACTTTTTTTCTTTTATCTCTAGAAAAGACACATGCATCATATTTCGACATAATCTCCTTTGTCCATCTGTCAGCAAGCTTTCGTATTTCCTTCATTCAAATTTTCTTTCGTCTGAGCTGCGAGCCACGAATGCACCGCTGTCTTCACTTCTTCATCAGAAGTGAATCTTCGTCCTCGTAGGGCTGCTTACGGGGGACCAAACAGGTGAAAGTCTGATCAGGACGCTTTAACGCCTCAAAATGAAACAAAGTTGCCCTTGGATAGGAGTCTCTCAGCGTTTAATCCGAAGTTTAGTCTTTGGCTCTTCGATAAGTGTCTCACTGTAACCAGCGCTGCTGGTTGTTGAACCTTTTTTCCTGATAATGTTCTAATACTGGACTAAGCGCTAATAGGACCAACACCAACAAGTTTTAATATACCCGTAGTGCGGGTAATTTTTGACTCACCCTCGTATGTACAGTTGGATTTTGTTTAAATAGCTGCACATCAGGTGCACCAGCAAGTTGTGGTAACAAAAAAAAAAAATGTTAAAAAGTGAGAAAGAAAGTACATAATGATATTAATGCAATCAGGTGGAAAACCTTAGAGAGTGCAGAATGAGGTGCATTGACGAGACCTTAACAGATTAAAGATTCAATCATTTACCGCATTGTGAATCGATTCTTTTTTTTTGGCATATCCCAGTCAGGAAACTGGTGTCAGAGCGCAGGGTCAGCCAGAGTTAAGGCTTAATGGTGGCAGTTTGGCAGTGATGGGGATAGAACCCCCGACCTTCCAATCAATAACCCAGAGGTTTAACCGTTTGAGCCACTTAAACAGTACGGTTGATAAATATAGAACAGAATTTATATATCACCCTATTTATAGTGATGATCTCAGAGAAGGAGCTCTCTCTTTCTCTCTCTTTCTTTCTCTCTCTCGGCACAAAACGGAGGTATTGTAAAGTCCATTCGGCAGGAAAGCCTTCATGTAGCGTTCTTTGTCACAGCGTAGCTGAAGCATTTTCTTGCTGAAAGTGCTCCACTCTTTGGCCAAGGGTGTGTAAAGGGGATGTGAGGTGTTCTCCATGATGTTCAACAGTCTGTGTAGCATCCTCTCCATCACCAGCACTCAGGGGACTTCCCGAGTACTGTATTCAGTTAGCCTTCTCTCAGGACCAGAATCAGCCATGTGCCTTCACCTGTAGGACAAAAGACACGCATTTGAGGATGATAATGTTCAAGCCTTGGACAGAGAAGGTAGTTGGTTCAAGAGGGGTGGCAAAGAAGTGGAGGTAGAAAATCCTTCTCCAGACAGAGGTACAAGTCTTGGGCACAACCTGACTCCTGTTTTTTATGCTGCCGTTTCATCCATGACCAAAAAGATCAAGACCTCTTCATGGGACCTTTGGTGAAAGTCACACCTAAGGACATCCTCTACTCTGTCTGGTTGTTGCATCTTAAAGATTCTCCGCAAAATCTGTCTGTTGCTGGTTCTTTTAATGACTCTCCGTCCTGCTCTCACCTTCTCCGATGGGGAAGGATCCTTGACCATGGAGGACACAAATATATTTGACATGTACCAACTTCTCTCCGACTGAAGAAGCTACTTGGATGAGTAATGAAAAGTTTCAACCTAACAGGAAAGAAGTCCATGACATGACTCGGAGATTACCTCACCTGGATGACTGAGAATCTTAACAGATCGCTAGCCTTCATGACTAGCTTGTTGATTTTCCTAGTGTCACTGCTTCTGATGCTGCTCCCCAGCCGATAGCAGCACACCAGACTGATTGAAGATTTGCAACGTTAAAGGACAAGAGTTTTCACAAGAAGTAAGACCTGCTCTGTCCTTTCCTGTGCTCCTATTTGTGCTGCATTTCCAGTTCCAGTTGTTTTTAAGGTGAACTCTTGAGGTATAATATATTGGCGTGTGGCTGTGGAGATTTGTGTTCATTGATCTTGGTGAGATCTTGTAGCACAGCTGATCTTGGGATGTTCAGTGTGGTGGAGTTCAGACCAGGCTTTGTGCTGGAACCTCAAGTTCTTCCAGGCCAACCTTAACACACCAGGTCATTATGGAGCTCACTTTCGCTTTTTGCATCAAACAAATCCTGGAACATTTTAATTTCCCAGTGAACATCATGGTCAGGTGTAAATAACATGTTGTGGAGGTGTGGCTAGTTATTTGAGATGGTACTCTATTAAATTGGTGCTTTTGTGGACGCACTATTGCTGTAGCTGGATGAAGCTTGGCACTGGAGGAGTCCCGAGATATTCGCTGATCAAAGGAGCTTTTGTGGTCTCGGGCAGCTTGAACTTGCTCGCCCTGCGCGTCCTGCTTTAATGAGAAATCCATACGACCACAATCAGGTCAACATCTAGAAACATGAACGACCTTATGATTAATTTCAAATATGCCTCGGGTTCTCGTAAAATGTTCTCAAGTAGAAGAAATATCTGTCTGCTCCTTTTCCGCATTTGAGGCGACGGTAGTCCTGTGAGCAAGCGGATAAGCAGTACTGTAGTTCTTCTCCTGGACTCGGATCCTGTGATAACAGATGTCCCTGCATGCCTCCAGACTGCCGTTCTCTCTCTCTCTCTCTCTCTTTTTTTTTTTCCTTTTTCTCTCTCAGCTTTACTCTGAGACTTTATTACTTTATCTTCCTTTCTTCTGTCAGTCATTGAGTCTTTCTTCTTTCATCAAATCTTTTCTTTTATCCAAAATGTTCGTCCACACCTGTGACCACCTGCGCTTAAAAAAAAAAAAATTAAACCGCTTTTGTACAGTTTGGTAATGTGAAGGAGTGAGGGCATGGTGTGGAGAGAAGGAGCGAGGGATGGTGAATGGATGGATGGTGAAAAGGAAAGGGGGGGGGTGGCAGAGCAGATTTCGAGCATGCAAATAGATCACGGTGTTAAGAAGAAGGGGGAAAAAAGCACAGTGTGAGCTGAGCAAGAGTGAAGATGAACAGGAAGAGGATGATTGATGGGTGGATGAATAAAAGAACATGTTTATAACGACTGCTTGTCTGGAGGCTGGTAAATAACAATATATTGACTGGAATTTAAGACAGTTTTTCGCAGTGTTTAATGCGAAGCATTTCTGCAAACATCAGAGTCTGCTTGTTGGAAGAGGAAATAACTCGGTGTGCACACAGTCTGAGCAGGAGGGTGGGGGGGGAGTAGGGGGGTGCTCTCTGGGAAGTCTGTCTTCCTTGGCAGGCATAGATAAATGAGAGAAAGTGGACATCTGCAGAACGATCTTGCCCTCGCTTTTTAAACGCATTTCAGGAAGGCTTAAAGTAAAATGACATCATCAGAGATTACATCGAGTTCAGCCTTGGTTTAATTTCCCTCCGAGTGGTGCAACAGGAAAGAGTTTAACCTGTTTAACCTAACTTTAACCTACAAAGAGTAAGGGTGCATTGACACTTGGTAGGATTGCTTCGTACCAAACCTGATTGTGTTCACATGAGAGCTTTCACATGCGTAACCTTGTTCCGGACCAAAGTACACTTTCGTATTTACACTCTCCGTTACAGCAGGTGGAAATATGCAGCACACTACGGGTAGTCCCCGACTTAGGAAAATACGAGTTACGAATTTTCGCAGATACGAACATACCGTTGTTCTACAAACATTCATAGATGCGAACAAAAGGCACAGAGACAACAGTGTTACATTTTCACATTTCACTGATAGATTCATTTCCTTAAGCGCGGTTGTGGTTTTTAGCCACATGCTGGCAGTATTGGGAAAGGGAATAGAGATTTTGTCACGGGACTTGGTATCCTTTACATTGTATATTCGCGTCAAAGGTGTATAAGACTCGGGTCAGGGGTAGCTCAGTGGTTAAAGTATTGGCCTACGGTTTGAAAGGTCCCAGGCCAAGTTGTCTCTGTTGGGCCCTTGAGCAAGGTCCTTAACCCTCAACTGCCCAGATGTATATTGAGATGAAAATGTAAGTCGCACTGGATAAGGGCATCTGGCAAATACGTATATGTAGGATTAATTTTGTCAGACTAAAGAACAAATCTGACTTACGAACGTGCTCCCGGAACGGAATTTGTTCATAGGTAGGGGACTACCTGTAGTTGGTTTGCAATCGAACATCAAACATTGAAAAACAGCACAAAGAAGTCGACCTTTATGCTATCCCTACTCTTATTGATGTTTTGGAGAAGGTATTAAGAGCGATCCTCTCGCCTGCCTTCCTACTTCAACTATGGCCATGCATTTCAAATTTTGGCAACGATCCGCAAATTCGGATTCGTGCCCGAGTCCCAAGTGAGAGCATCCTAAAACTGGCCCTCCTTTCAGTGGGAGGGGCATTCTCTCTCTTTGTCTCTTTCTCTCTCCTGTCTATCATTGTCTCTCTCAGTTAATTTATGTGAAAGGGGGTGGATAGTTTACCACCATGCTGTATAACAAAGGAAGGGCATGATTGCCTCATGACCCTGGATGGTGTCATATGAACGAGGAAGGTAGGAATTGGGAAAAATGGGAAAGCTATTGTCTAATTCTGTTTATGTTTAGAAGTTTAAATGATGGGTTGAGGCACTGTGGTTTAGGAGTAGTCTTCTAATCGATAAAGGTGCGATTGCCCTGGAAATATCGCCATGATTTAGCGTTTTAGTCGTTATCGCTTCCCGGTTAGGATTATTAACGGTGCTTTATTGCTCTAAACTGATGGAGGAATGAAGGATGTTTCACTGCAGAGCAGCACTGAGACAGATCCCAGCTTCTCCTGCCAGTGTGAGTCTCAGCAAATCTATCCAACAACATCAATAAATGAAGACGTGAGGAGGTGTTTAAAGCTTGAGTGATGGGCTGTCAGTGACTAGAGGGAGAGAGAGAGAGAGAGAGAGGGAGAGAGAGACAGTGAGATGCACAGAGAGACAGAAATGAAGAAGAAGCCTTTGTCAGATTTTGGGTCAGAGCGAAAGGTCAGACGTGATACGGCACCCCCTGGAATTAACAGGGTTAAGGGCCTTGCTCAAGGGCGAACGACAAAGGGAGAGCGACAGTAATAGAGACAGACAGAGAAAGAGACGCACACAGTCATGGACAGAAAGCGAGAGAGTGAATCATGGACAGAGACAAAATGAGTGGACAGAGAGAGGAAGAGAAAAACAGCCATGGACAGTAAGAGAGTGACCATTTTAGACAAAAATAAAAAGAAAGACATTCATGGACAGAAATAATGGATAGGTAAAGAAACATGAATAAAGAGAGAGTGGACAGAGAGGGATAGACAGTCATGGACAGACAGAGAGATAGTAATGGACAGAGAGGGAGAGAGTGGAGGAAGAGAGAAAGTCATGAACAAAGAGTGAAAGAGAGACAGTCATGGACAGGGAGTGAGGGAGACGGTCATGGACAGGGAGTGAGGGAGACGGTCATGGACAGGGAGTGAGGGAGACGGTCATGGACAGGGAGTGAGGGAGAC
>JAOVVA010000012.1:7049569-7071257 GCA_028565275.1 Leiocassis micropogon | reverse complement strand
AAAAATGTAACTCGGTAACTTTTACTCTGAGTAAATTTTTAATGAGCTACTTTTTACTTTTACTTGAGTAGATTTTTTTAAGAGTAGCTTTACTTGTACTTCAGTAAAAGTTCACTAAAGTAGCAGTACTTTTACTTAAGTACAAAATTCTATTACTCTTTCCACCTCTGGTCTCTCCCTTTTCTTCTTGATAACATTCTTGCGACCCATGGTGCTACGTCTTCACTAAATCTTACACGAAATGCAAAGAAAAGAAAAAAAAAAACACAAAACAATGTGTAAACTCGCTTCACTTGGCTTTCCACTGACACAAAACAAGTTCTGAACGGCTCCCAGGCGTACGCCCAGGGTTCGGTTCGAGGCAAATTTCCGTATGCCGAGGTGACGCTGTACTCCTGAGTTATGGGTCTCGGTGCGAGATCACTTTGACTTGTCTCTGTTGCGATTTGTGTTTAGCTCTGAGTGCTGCCGCTGGCCGGGGCAGACTGGACGAGTGCGTGTTCCTGCTGGAACAGGGGGCCGCTATAGCTCAGCCGAACCGCAGGGGCGTGACTCCCGTTTACACCGCTGTGAAACACGGACACACGCAGGTGGGCTCCTTAATCCATGGACTAAAGATATTTTCATAGATACGTGTATGGACAGGGTTATATCGCCACCTGTTGGTTCGGCGTATTTAGTCAGCATGTTAAAAAAAAGTAAGTGCACCCCTGTCTTCGTATTTGCAGCCCCGCCCCGTGGTGTGAATTTAGTGGGAATCTGAGAACGATTAATTTGCTCCCCGTGCCTGACACACACGTTAGGGGTGAGAAATGTAACATTCTTTGATTTTCATTCACTTCGCAGTGTGACTTTGTGAGGTCAAGACTAACTCAGAGGTGCACTTAGATTTGTTCCATCAGCCTCAAAAGCAAATTTTTGTGTTATATGTATATAGTGTGTATGGTACTGTAGTATGATGTCGTACTGCGCAGTATATTAGGGTGAAATTTGTGCATTTCATTGGAGCAAAATATCAGTGTAAAGTAGCCCAGTACAGCAGATAATTACTTTAAATGCATATTTAAATCTGTATGTACAGTAAGTACGTTTGAGTGTACTGTAACTGATAACGACTATTAATTATTTTACGGAGTGTAAAATGTTAATTGGGAAGTTCAGATCTCGGTTTTTGTGTGTGTGTTCCCCGCTGTGTTCGTCCTGACCTCCCTAATCCACAATGTGAATTTGGTAAAAAAAATTTAAAAAAAATCAATGAACGTTACATTTTTCAGCCAAAAATTCAACATCCTCCGATCTTCACCAAATTTACACTATGATTTCGCGCTGTAAAGACTAACACAGGGGTGCACTTAGTTTTGTCCACATTTACAATACATTACACTCAATAAAATGTATACAGGTTTGAGACGCACAAATTGACGAGCCTTTAACGGTTGATGTCATTTATAGTACGCTCGCACACACACACACACACACACACACAGTGCACCAGTTTGTATTTAAATAAAATGATTTTATCTTATATATTATTCTCTACTGTACTATATACACTATACTCGAGTTTATCAGTTTGTTGGTTATAACTAATGCTGTACTCGTGCTATACTGTACTATACTACAATATACTTTAATAAATCTCTGCTTTTTGCAGTGAGGTGTGTGTGTGTGAGAGAGAGAGAGAGAGAGAGAGTAAATGAAGTGTAATGTATATTTTTATCTAGTATATTTTATTGAGTCTGAGCTAGGAAGAATAATAGAACAAAACTAAGTGCACCCCTGTGTTAGTCTTCTCCTCCCTAATGTACAATATGAATTTGGTGAAAATCAAAGAGCATTGATTTATTTTATTGTATTTATTTATTTATTCTCCTGAAAGAACACAAAGGCATTCCTTACTGTTTTTTTTTTTTTTTTGGTAAACTTTTGTATTCTATCACCATTCAAAGCGGAGATTTATTAGAGTGTAGTGTCGCAGCGCATGACTTGGCAGTTTGGTGTAGTTTATTATGGCAGAGTACAGTAAAGTAGAGGTTAATAGATTAAATAGTTATAACCAATAAAATATGGTGATAAAAAAATAATAATAATAAAAAATAAATAATCATGTCGTGAATTAAGGAGGTCAAGACTAACACTGGGGTGCACTTAGTTTTGTTCTATCATCTTTCTGACTGTAGCTAGGACTCAATAAAATATATTAGTTAAAATATACGCTACACTAGATTTCATTTACTCACACACACACACACACACACACAAAGAGACACACAAACTGATTTCACTGTCTGTAAAGCGTTTAGTCAAAACATTTTTGGAATAAACTGATTGTGTTTCCCCGTTTCCCCCGCGAAGGTGGTGGAGCTGCTGCTGCAGCGCGGCGCCGAGGTGGAGACCTCCGACAAACACAGCCGCACGCTGCTGATGATCGCCGCCAGCGAGGGTCACGTGACCGCCGTGGACTTCCTGCTCTCGCAGGGTGAGTGTGTGCCGACGTTCCGGTGGAACCCAGAGGCGGTGTGTGAAGTGTGTGATTTTCTTAAAGGTGTGTTTGCGATGCAGGAGCGAGCTTGACTGCAGGGGATAAGGAGGGCCTGACGCCGCTGAGCTGGGCGTGTCTGAAGGGGCAGAAGGGCGTGGTGGAGCTGCTGGTGGAGAGAGGAGCGCAGATCGATCACTCCGATAAGAACGGACGCACTCCACTCGACCTCGCCGCCTTCTACGGAGACGCCGACATCGTGAGTACTGTGTGTGTGTGTGTGTGTGGCAATCCTGCAGTTCACAAAACAGGAGATGGTTGGTTGAGCCTCAGATCACGTGATCAGAGTGTGTGGTTAAGGTTGCGTCCAAAAGTATGTACACCCTTTTCATTCGTAGCAACTTTTTTGACTTGGAAACAAAGTTTAACAAAGTTTTTCTAATTCAGCCAGATGTTATCGATCATGTTCGTTACACATCTGCCCTTAGCTTGTCTTTGTATTTCTGGACATGTTTTGGGTCTCACGGTTTTAGAGTTTAATAAAATCATGGAAATCCCTCAGCCGCATACAGCATGTCGAAGGCAAAATGTTTGTTTTATATTTATTTAGAACAATTTCATTATATTTGAAATCTTTGAATCCAGACTGTATCTGGTCCTGATTGTATACCCGTGTCTCGGCGGCTGCAGGTGCACTACCTGGTGGAGCGCGGCGCTGTGATCGAGCACACGGACTACAGCGGCATGCGGCCCCTCGACCGCGCCATCGGCAGCCGCAACACTTCGGTCGTCGTCACTCTGCTGAAAAAAGGGGCCAAGCTGGGTGAGTGACGCTCCGGAGTATCTCACCTCTCACACACACACACACCTTTCCCCTAAGCTGCACTGAATTTAGATTGCTTGAATCTGGATCGTGGCGTCTTCTTCCACCCTCCTGTTTTTTTTTCCTCCCTGCACCGCGCTCCTCTGTTTCTCTGCCGAGTCCTAAATGTAACAGAAACGAGGCCGTGTTTTGTTCGCTGAGCCACTCGGCCACTCTGTACAGTAAGTGGGGCGGCAGTGATGTATGAACCGTCATTACCAACAGTTTTTTTTTTTCTTTTCATTTTTGCAGAAAATGTACTGTACTGTATGCAGCGTAGTTGGTTTTTTTTGTCCTAATTATGTCTTAAAGAAATGAATCATATCATTTTTATTCTTTTTTTTTTTTTTTATCCAATATATACAGACACACACACTGCCTGGCCAAAAAAAATAAATAAAAAAGTCACACACTCGGTCACTTTTAGCTTTTAGCTCCCAGAACCGCCTTGATATATACATCGTGCCATCAGGGAAGAAAAACTCCATAGATGTGATAACCTGGTCAGTCAGTCGGCCAAAACGCAGCACTGGTGCTGATTTTATCTTTTTTTTTTTTTATATTATACATATAATACAGAAAACGTGTGTGGCCAAAGAAGCTACTTCTGAAGTTTATACAACATGGAAGTGACCGATCTCGCTTCCCTAAGAATATCAAGTTCCTAACTTCACTGGTTAGGAGAGATGTTCTATATGTGCCCCAAAAATGGCCATTTTTCAGCGTTATACCGTCTTACACGGTCTTCTTGCTTCAAACAATAATAATAAAAAAATGCTAATTATTCATATTTCTTTGAGTATTGATAATCAAATTGGTGTAAGCTTCTAGAAGCATATGAATTGTAAAAATCGTTTCTTTAATAGTTTTTTGGTAAAAGCTTAAAAAGCAAAAAAAATCTGTAGTGTCTGTAACCATGTCAAACTCATATTGCAATATCGTAACAATTTTGCATTTTAGTAGAATAATACACTTTTTCGATTGGCCAAGTTTCATCTGAATGACAGTTAAGATCTTTAAAAGATTTGAATTCAAAAAAGTAACGGACGCTACGGACATAAAAGGGCACGAAATTGTATTTAGCAAATGTGTTTCTTTTTATCTGATAAAAATATAAATGTGTAGCGTATTTACAAAAAATGGTGTTACTGTATACGATAATATCTGAAAATTCAGAGACATTTTTTAGCACCAATACCATGTTTTGACCGAGTACATTCAGGTCGTCAGCTGACTTCATTTTATTGCCACATACTGTAACGTTGCTGAGCAACTGAAGCAAACCCAGATCATAACGCTGCCTCCAGTGGCTTGAACGGTGGACACTATACATGGAGCTTCATGTGTTTCCCTTCTGACCCTGACACGTCCATCGCTCTGGAATAGAATTATATGGAAATAACTCTTTAGAATGATTTTTTTCTGATTATTCTTACTAACAAATGGTTTTCGTATGGACACAAGGCTGTTCACTCCCAATCGTTTGTGTGTTTATGGAAATGCTCTTTCTTTCACTATTAAACAAAGCTCTGGGTTTTACTGTAGATTTTTAAAGTGTTTAAGTCATCTCTATTCATTGATTTTTCCTGAACACATTTCTTCAACAAAGTTGATGGTTCAGCACCGTCCTTCTAGAGTTTGATAATGTGTTGGGTTCTTAATCCAGTTCCAGTCATTTAAAATCTCCTTAGTTGTTTTCTTTGCTCGATGCAGCACATTAATTTGACCCTTCTGAAACGGCGGCCTTTTTTTTTTTTTGGCCAGGCAGTGTCTGGTACATGGTAGATGAACAATCTAAAAAAAAAAGCTTTTGCTTTAATTACAAACACTTTGATCTTCCAGTGAGATAAGTAACAGCGGTGTTCGGCTCCTGGCTGTGACTCGACTCCGCATCTGAAGGCCGTGGGTTCGGTGTCAGACGCAAATATCGTTGTGAATAAGCCAGGAAATAAGAACAAAAACAACAGAATGTGCATAAGGTCGTGTCTGACTCGCACTCGTGAGTCATGCTGTATTACTCCTCCTTGCGTGCCGCGCTTCGCCGATCCACTTTTCATGCGTCAGACCTGTGTGTATCCAGGTTTGCGCCACGTACTTTCAAGTTCTCTTCAATTCTGACTTCTCATTCTGAGACCAGATGGATAGAAAAGCGTGGTGTGTCCCGCTCTAGTTAGCTTAGCGCTCTGCCTTTTTTTGTTTCATATATCTCCTTGAGGCTGTTTGCTGAAATCAAACCTACCACTCGTTTACCACTAAAAAACAACCGCTTCTAAATTAGCACGAGCCAAACTGCACCACACAGCCATAATCACACAGCAGGATAAGTAAAGGCTGGGCTGCGTTGTGACCAGTGCCATGTGTCTTACCTCATTTCCTCCTCTCTTCCGTTGAGAAAATATGATAGAACACGCCAGTTTCCCATTTTTAGACGAGGTTTTTATTTTAATCCAGCGCTACATTCAATGAAGTGTTTTCTCTAAACGTGTAATCAGCATTAAAGTTGCGGTCAGCGATTTTTTTCTTTTCTTTTTTTTTTCTGTGATTAAAGGTGCGGTCAGTGAAGTAAAATATCTGCTCAGAGGAGTATAAGTTCAGGGTTACTTTGATGCAACAATTGGGGCAAAGTGGTCCGTCCGTAGCGTTCCACAGTATCAAGGGGACGCGTTTATACTTTGGGGGGGCGTGGTGTTAAAGAAAGCAAGTGAACCGCACCTTTAAGACCAGAACGTTACACTCTGGTGATTTGTTTAGGTTGAATCTCGTCCTGTCTTCTGTGTGTGTGTGTGTTTTTCCACTCCTCTCTCATCACTTCTCTCTTTCTCTTTTTGGCCTTCACTTACCTGCTGCTAAAGGGTACCGCACGTCTCCCTATGATCGATCAGGTACAAGCTTTAGGTAACTCTCTCAGGCCAGTCTCGTTCACAGTAAGGAGAAGGAGGAGGGAGGCGGTGAGGCATGTGGTCTGACATCTTGTTCTATCTCTTTCTTTCTCTCGCTCTTTTTTTTTTTTTTTTTTTTATCCTCCCAACCTGTGAAGGAAACGCTGCCTGGGCCATGGCCACCTCTAAGCCGGACATCCTCCTCATCCTGCTGCAGAAGTTGATGGAGGAAGGCAACCTGCTCTACAAGGTACAGTCCCCGAGCTCTCGCTTTGTGACCGGGGTGCTTTTGGTTGTTCGCGGAGTCGCTCAGTAAAATCTGTGTTCTTTCTCAGAAAGGGAAGATGAAGGAAGCAGCTCAGAGGTACCAGTACGCGCTCCGGAAGTTTCCGAGGGAAGGGTTTGGGGAAGACCTGAAGGCCTTTCGAGAACTCCGGGTCTCGCTCTACCTCAACCTGTCCCGCTGCCGCCGCAAAACCAACGTGAGTCACGCTCACCTTTTATAGCAGACTAGCCGGTGTGCCTGGTGTTACCTGGGTTTTTCATGATCGAAACTTTTTGGTAGAAATTTAAAGAAAACACTGCATTCATTTTGTATTTCCTTGTTTGTTTCATACATTTATTACTTGTTTACAATTTAAATTTTAGATCCTCGGCTCCCCCCAGAATATTCACAAAGTAGTATCAAGTCTCCTCGTCCGCCATCTTGAAAATGAACGGCGATATTCAATGTGCGCGCGGCAGTATGTTGTGGTAAAGTCTGCCATCTTGTGGTCGCAATCTTTTATGCAGTGAGGGGTACCTTCGTCCTCCAGCTTGAAAATGAGTGCGTATTACGAGATGAAATCAGTATTTTCTTGAAAATAAGTGAGTACTAGGGGATGAAACCATCGCAGTATTTTGATGAGGGGGGTGACAAATATATGTGCCAAGTTTGGTCCAGATCTTTTAAAGCATGGAAGAGCCTATAAAGAACATACATACATACCTAAACATGTTGACTTGTCAATTGACTTGTCTACAGGCATCCTTATGTACTGTAATAGTTGAATCCAGAATTATTGGCACCCACTGTGAGACACACATAGAATCTCTCCATCCATCCGTTGAGTTGGATAGATACTGACCTGTCAGTCAAGCGGTCTGTATTTTTGTGTCTAATTTAATTTGTGCAGTTAGTCATCTCAAACTGTTTAACACGTTCATGTCTTTATTAAGATGTATACTGTTGAAGCCATGAATTTATTTTGTAACCTTCTTGCAGAGGCAACTGGGTTTTGGGCTGAAACGTTCACACTAGGGCTGTGCGATTAATCGAAATCGTATCGAAATCGCGATGTGAATATGCGCGATTTCTAAATCGCCTTACAGCACGTTTTTTTGTGCACTCCTGACTTTTCCCGCAGTATGCTATTTGAACCAATCACAACGCAGCGCACCTAAACAGAGCGCGAGAACAGGAGCCTGAGCTTAACGACAAATAGGCTGCAGAAACAGGGACACGCACGCACGCACAAACATACACACGCACGCACATACACACACGAGGGCTGAAACGATTCCTCGAGTAAAGGGGGGAGGGGGGGATGGTAATCCGTGGCAGGGAGGCATTTCAGCGCATAACAGTTTTCCTTTGGAAAAATGTTTCATATTCACACTGTAAAACATGTCTGTATGTGTCAAAATCGTGATTAAAATCGAAATCGCAATATTGTTCAAGAAAATCGTGATAGGTTTCTTTTGTCCATTTCGCACAGCCCTAATGCCTTCGGTTTTCATCAGAATGTCAGCGCTAATGTCATGTGATCAGTAATGAATCCTATCAAACTGGCTCCAAGTTTAGTAGATGCTTTCACTGTAAATTATTCTTCTCTTGTCCGCTATTAAAAAGAGATTTGCCTCCAGCTGTTAATATGATTACATTCTGTATAAACAGGGAGAGAGAAGGCATTGTGTGTGTGTGTATCTTTGCTTAATCACACTGGCTTTCTATCAAACCTGCTGGTAAGGATGCTGTAAAAGGTATAATAGCCGTTTTAATACAATATTGCGTCATTAAACATTTAAAGGGCATCGTTATCCGCAGCGCTTATGGATCCTCACCATCACTTTGACCTTCTGCGCAAGGACAAAATCCCAGTAACTGTCTGCTGATCACTGAGTCACTCAGCAGAGCCGCAGTACAGAAACGAGAGAGAGAGAGAAAACCTACAAGCTCCTCCATCATTATATTTATTATTATTATTAAATAGCTGTTTACTACTGATGTATTCTCCTAGCACAATATTTGTATTATTTTACTTACAGAAAGTCACGGTGGACACGAATGATTTACTCCCAGCACGGCTCCCGTGTGTCATTTAGAAAGGCAAAGAATCTGACGTTAAAAAAAAAAAAAGAACTGGAAGAACTTCTGACCTGACATCTTGCTTTAATTTTGTTAACACTTAACATAAACTCTTTCACTAAGCACAATACACAACTGTTCTCCCTTTGTGTCACCAACTCGCGCTCTCCTGTCTCTCTCTCTCTCTCTCCTTTCTGTCTCTCTCTGTCCCTCTCTCTCTTGCTCTCCAGGACTTTGGCATGGCAGAAGAATTTGCCACTAAGGCTCTGGAACTGAAGCCGAGGTCATATGAAGCTTTTTACGCCCGTGCTCGAGCCAAAAGAAGCAGCAGGTGAGACTCAGGTCCCGTAACAGTTGTGCACATTAATAATGTAACTGTGTAAGTGAGTACAGTGGGGCCTCGGCGTACCCGAAGGGGCGAGTTCTTAACACGAAATTTCGTATTGCGAAAGGCATTTCCAATAGAAAATAATGTCAATGCAGATAATCTGTTCCAGTCACCCAAAAATATTACAGATATTTCCAATTTCCAACACTATAATTATATTTTTTTGGCATATAAAAACAAGCAAAACCTTTAGAAAAAGACATGTAAATCAAGTAAAATATGAAACACAAACATTTAAACCCTCACCTAACCATAATTTATGATTCCTCTTGGCACCAATTGCTTTAAAAAACAAACTGAAAACGGCTCCCTTTTCTTCTTGCTAACATTCTTGGGACCCATGGTGTTATGTCTTCACTAAATCTTGCACAAAATGCAAAAAAAAACAAAAATATGTAAACTCTCTTCGCTTGGCTTTCCAAACAAGTCTTGAGCAGCTCGCAGACGTACACGCGACTTAGCCAGCCGAAAATGCTTCATATGCCGGGGCGAATTTCTTGCAAAATTTCAGTTCTCAAGGCGGGGCTTTCGTATGCCGAGGCACATCTGTACTACTTAGAATTGGTAAGTTGATTAGTCATGTGGTCAAGGTAAAGCTTTCATTTCTATAATGACAAACTTTGGTAGAATTTTGGAAATCTCTTTATTTATTCTATCTGAATGTTATCACATCTGCTATTGGAATATATAGATATAGAAAAATTACTGCTTATGTTTATTTGTTCTTATTATATCAATTATTTCTTTATTGATTGGCTGAAACAAACTGAAACAGGATTTTAAAGAACAAAATCTTTGAAGTGCTTGTTTAACATCGGGGAACAAAAATCCCTGGATTTTTCCAAGCATTGTTCAGTAACCGGAACGTTTTCCGAAGCCGGATGACACTCACTGTTCTCACCTCCGATCTCTCCAATGTCTCTCAGGCAGTTTGCAGCAGCGCTGTCTGATCTGTACGAGGCGGCGCGTCTGTGTCCCAGTAACCGCGAGATCAGACGCCTGCTGTCCCGTGTGGAAGAGGAGTGCCATCAGCGCCCCGGTGGGAAACACTCGTCATCTCACGCTCATCCCTCGCAGCACGAAGAGGAGGATGACGACGATGACGAGGATGAGGATGACGACGAGGAGGAAGAGGAAGCCGTGTCGGTCCGAGCGCATCACAAAGGCTCAGAGAGTCTCGGGATAAAGCTGGCGCAGGTGAAGGAGGGAGACGAGGAGAGGACGAGTAAAGAGGAGAAAAGGAAGGAGAACTGGCAGCAGAGCCGGACTCTGCCCGACTCTCTGGGCCTGGCGCTGTCGGGCACTCAGCCGTTCTCCCCCTCGGCACACAGACGCAGCGGGTCCAGACAGGCTCAGAGCGTGAAGAGCCGCGAGAACCACGGCCACCACAGGGCTTGCCTGCACACCAGGGAGCCGCTCAGAGACACCCAAGGAGGCACGGGTCACCTGGGCCACCTGGACACCATGCCCCTGGCACCAGAGGGCGCTCCCGAGTGCAGGTCAGAGTTCAGCCGTAGCAGCAGCATGCGGGTCTCCAGCTCTTCCGGCAGCCTGGCTTTCAGCGGCATGCACTCGGAGCGCAACCGCGGCTCGGTCAGCAACGAGAACACCGCCTCTGTCTCAGACATGGCCGGCAGGCAACACGAGCACAAACCACGCCCTTTCATGGGCATCACGGACAAGACGGCGCGCTTCCACCAGCAACCCCCGCAAACCCTGCACAGTCACAGCTGGCAGGGTCTCGGCGCGGAAGAGCTGGTGCCCTGCGACCACCAGTACCCTAAAACGGGAAGCGCTGCCTACCAGGAAGCCTTCCATAACGGCACGCACGCGGGAGAGCTTCACTCGGCGAAGCAGCACAAGCAGGCCAACCTGGCGCGGGACAACCCCATCCTCATCAGCTCCATCAAACCCAAGCGCTCCTTCATCGAGTCCAACGTGTAGCGGCGCGTTGCGGCATTGCCAGACCGCCCTGCAAAGCACAAACTCCACGTTACGCCGGTTAGTCGCTAGTTTAAAAAAAACGGGCTTCGCTTTCACTTACCTCCACGGCGTAGAAATAAATACGGCTTTATTCAGGACCGACTACCGATAGAAACGTACTGTACTGTAATAATTATCCTACATTTAAGCAAAGGGGTTACTGTAGGGAGGGCGGGGTATAGGCAGGGGGGCAGTTAACACTTTAAAGCCCCGATCAGGAAGTGCGGAAAGACCATCGCGCTAAACACGGTAAGTAAGAGATGATAACTAGATGATTTTTAGCATCTGCGAGATCTCAAACGAGTCTAACTTAACGCCTAGAGCACTGTTTATTCCTGACTGGAGTGTGTGTGTGCGCGTGCATGTGAGGTTGTACAGCGCATTTCCTTATAATCCTATTTACTTGCTAATTCAATGATCAATTAATTAATTTATTTACGGCTTCTACGGCTTAGTTTATCAGTTAAAACCTTTTGTATTGTTATTTTTGCACAGCTTTATCTCTCTCTATATATAAATACATCTATCTACTACTTCAGAATCTTAATAAATCAAAGCTTTGTCAAGACTTCAGGTTCACGCACAGCCCAGTGCAAAAGTTTGCACACCCCGACAGAGACGTCAGCGTTTAACGTCAGGCCCTTCGACGTCGCAATACATATTTATATATTTGTATATTAATCAGGAAACGGTCCAAAGTGCACAGCGGCTTACGTAAAAATCACTTTTTATTAACCCACGAACAGGAAGCAATTTCACATTTTATACTTTTTTTTTTTCTTTTTTCTTTCTTCCACCCACATCCACGAAGGAGACGCAGCGCTTTACACTCGGCTGTCCGTGAGCAGGGGTTTATACAGAGAGAAAGAGAACCGTTTCAGGTTTTAGCGAGACAGAGTAAGAGACGTTTAAGAGATTATTTTATATGTATATTATTTGCGTTCGGTTCCAATTATCCAACACTGTTATTGATTGTATTTCGACTTTGCTGCATAACGAGACAATAAAGGCCCAACTTCAAGCACCGGTTCCCGTTCTTGCCTTTTTTTTTCCCCCTTCTCTTACGAATCAAACGCTGGTTTTAAGAAATGGACAATAAAACCTACATCATGTTAATTATATTCATTTTCATTCATTTATTTATTTATTTTTTAAGACTGCAGCGTCGTGACCCTTCATAAACCCATTTCTATGAAACTGTAGCATCACTTTTATACTCCAGGGTCGTGTATGGTTTTCACAGTATTATGGATGATTTGAGACAAGATTGAGAACACCGTAGTCTGGACGTCGACAGTTATTGAGACGGTGCCACATTTTTACCCTTGTGTTGTGCTAAATGTTAAACGACAGAGAAAACTTTATTTTTATTGACTTGGAAATGGGTGAATTTTCCCAGATATTCATTCATAAAATTTGTGACATCATGAGAAAATTGATTCGGGTGGTTTATTGATTGACGCACGGCCCTCAAAATGGACGTGTGTTAGAATGTGTGTTTAAATGAAGAGAAGGAAAAAAAATGTATATAGAAAAGTCACGATAGCAAATACACAATGTGTTGTATAAACAATGAAATGACTGATAAAGACACCGGATCAGCCTCGTCTGTGTTCAGACACTAATGAATATTAATGATGATGCAAACAAAACAAAATGTCGGAAACCCAAACGAGTGAAGGTTTTCTGTTTTTGGCAGATTCCGTAAAAAGCGAGACGGCTCTGTGTGTCTCCACCATGATGGTCGTAATGAAGAAAATTATAATAATCAGGTCACGTGATCTCCGTGCCCCAGCCGGGAGGCTGGGCCTAATTAGCAGATAATAGTTATCATTACGTTATATAGCTGGCTGTGCAAGGCCGAAACAATAACTGTATCACTCGTCATTTTTATGAGTATTCTTATTTATTTACTGTGTAAAGTTGTGTGGGTTGCACAGACGGAATCAATCTTTAAAGTTCAGGATCGTCTTTATTCTAGCAAATAGAATTTTTCACATTTTTCACCGAGTGCACTGTAGAGAATGTTACGCAAATCAGTGTTATTAATATACTAATGTGTTCTAAACACGTGACATCATCAGTGTGTGACCTACAGAACTGTACGACGCACAAACAGAATGATTTTGGAGTGAGAAATCATACATGCATAAATAACAGAATATAAAGTTATTTGAACAAAGTTATATTAAAAAAAACAAATTAAGACTTGATTGATTGTAATTTTTCTCAACGGAAAAATTACAAAAAAGAAAAGAAATACACAGTTACAATCTGAGTGTGTAAATGTAAAGCTATACATTGTATATTTACCTCAACAACCACGTCCTGACTTCTACTTCACGTTTCCTGGGAATTATCTTGTACACTTAGTCACTCTCTGCGCTCGCTACACAGCGTGTAACATTCAGTACACGGTCGTACTTATAGTACCTGAGGAGTGTCGAGCTCTGACAGGTGATAAACTCGTTACATAAAACGTAATTAATGTAGAATTTCTCATAGATAAGCGGGAATTATTAAATTAACTGACCAATTAAAGGTAAAACTAACGCACATGCTAATCTTCTACCTGCGTTTAGCGTCACGCTGTAAGCCGGTGTCTAGACGACGAGGAGGAAGCAGGTTTTTTTTTTTTTTTCCTTTTTCCATATGAGGTCGGCTGGTCCAGGATTTAGGGTTCGCTCCCAGCATACAGGATTCAGAGTCGTTACAGCATAAACTACACATCTGGTCGACCGTCAGGCCACGTCTCAGCGAGAGAGACTGTGTGTGTGTGTGTGTTGATCACTGGTTGCTGGTCCAGCGACAGATGGCCATTTTGAGGGTGCGGTTGGGGGTGAGCAGCGTGGTCTGCAGAGGCAGGTTGGTCATGGGGCTCGAGCGGCTCTTCGTCTTGATCCAGCTCTCGATGGCGTCGCGCTCGTACGAGTAGCCGTCTGTAGCAAACATCAGGACCTGTCTGAGTGTTCGCTCCTCACCCGTTACATTTCAGTGTCACCATATTCACTTTTTAAATTTAAATGCAGGCAAAAATGTGGCCTGGCAAATTAAAGTTAAATTAAATTTTTTCGCTGACAGTATTTGTAAAATCTAAATTAATTTTTTTTAAGATTTAAAAACTGTAAAAAATTTACATTTTTGTTTTTAATATATATATATTTTTAATATTAATATTGTTTTATTAAACATAATATTTATAAAATTAATTTTAAGAGAATAAACAAAAACAATGTATTATTATTACTACATTAGCACAAGCTCTAAAATTGAAAAAACAAATCTAAAATTCAGGATGTAACATTTTTTTACAAATAAAATAATTTTGTTTTATATATAAATAATATTTATAAAATTATCATTACATTAGCACAAGCTCTAAAAATTAAAAAACCAAATGTAAAATTCAAGAAAATTTTTTTTCTAAAAAATTTTTTTTTTTAGTTTTGTTTTGTTTAGTTTTTTCATTTCTCTACTATGTGAATTATAAATTCCCCACTATTCATTACACACAAAAATAATAATTTATTTTTTAAATTACTTAAATTTTTTTGATTAGTTGATTATTTTTGATTAAGTGCTGTTGATTAAGTTGATTAAGTGCTTAATCAATAGTTGATTAAGTGCTGCGGACTATTAATTTACATATTAATTAATTAATAAATATTAATTTATATTAAATTTACGTAAATCTATGTAAAAGTGTGTAGCAAACTGTTGTTCTGTGTGTCCTGATAAAAACCGTTTGGTGCCACAGAATCTGTATCTGTATCCTGTGCGCTTGTGTTTCTCGTTCTTTTCAGCTCCATGTCTCAGCCATGTTTCTCAAACTCAAACGTTATAATGAGCCCTGGTCACGTGACTAAGTCCACCTTAGTAAAAAATGAGCTTATTAGGAAAAATGTATTTTTTTTAGTTTTAGCGGATCTGTTGTGAAGAGGGTTTTCCTGTTATACAAATTTATTTTAAATAAGTATTTTAACATTCAGTGTTTAAACGTTCAGTCTTTACAGCGATCAGACTTTAACTGTCACTGTTCATCTGTAAAGCAAACCTGAAATATAACATTCACTCAAGTACTAAACTCAACTGGATGTAAAAAATATATATATATTTAAAAAATGATAATAAATCAGAAGAGGTTCTGACCTGCAGCGATGACCGGGTCCTTCATGACCTCGTGCGTGATGGGGCAGAGGAACTCGTCAGGAACGCCGTCTGATACCGGCGCCACCCTCAGCTCCTCGATCTTCCGCATGATTTTACTGCGCAAACCCAGCGACTCTGACCAATCACATCACATCACATCACATCACATCACGACATTAACCACAATACACAGTTAAAGTGGGTGTTTACAGCCTGACGTGTTACACCACATGCTGTACATGACTTACGTTTAATTATTTACGTAGTGCATTTATGCTATGATTAATGATGTGTGGACGCGTTTACTCCTGCACAGCTGCCGCCCTCTGTATGTGGGCGGAGCCAGCAGGGAGGAGCTATGGTACCACAGATCGAAATGAAGAAACACGGCATATTTGACAGTTCTTGTCTTACAGCCACGAGTACACGGTGAAGACTTTAGTGCACCATTAAAGATGGAAAAGGAAAATCTTTCCCGTCACCGAACTGTTTGCTAGGTGATATGTCTCTGGGGAAGATGTGGAGTGTGTGTGTGTGTGTGTGTTCACCTATACGAAGCTCCGAGCTGAGGCTCTCCTTGCTGAGCGAGAGCAGTTCCGCTCCGTCGATGTTGTTAGCGCTGAACGTGTCGACGAGGCTCTCTAGCCCCTCCTCCCGTAACCATGCCGACACATCGTCCTCCGACCAATCGCTCACCGTCAGCCTGGAATGACCCGCCCACTTTCTGCCTGCCAGACACAGTAACAGGAAGTGATCGATCTGAGTGCTACAGGGAGCGTGACCCACTTACTGTAACACACAGGACGTCTAAATGTCTCTAACCATGTGTCAGTTAAATATCCTGGCTCTGTAAACGAGGAGGAGGTGTGTCTACTCACCTGTCAGTCAAATGTAACATGTTTTGCAGGCATGGCTTTGGAAGGAACACTGAACAGCGGTAGCTAACTTTAGCTAACTTTTGTTTCAAAACTGCTCTAAATATACATTCAGCCACCAGAGTTCAGACTCGAGCAACAGTGTGGAGACTTGTTCATTCCATCACTCATTCATTTATCTGTTTTAGATTTATTTGTCACCTCTTTTTGATTGTATGCTGTTTATTTTTCACTTTTTCTTTTTTATTTAATTAATCTTTAGCAGTACTAAGATATCTGCCTGAAGTTTAATCTGCACGATAAGTGAAATCTAAATGTTGAGTAAAAGTGATGTTATGAACAGTTACTGTATGTGTCGGATTAAATAATCTACTTTAAAATAATCTACTAATGCGCTACTGTCTTAATGTAAACAAACACCTGCACCAATAGATATTAATTAGAAAAGATAAAGTGAATATTTTTACTGGGATTAGTTCATATTTTCACTTCGGCTGAAATAACATCTTTACCATCTTTATCTGATCTACTTTGTCCATTTCTCATCTGTGATTCACTCTCCGATTACCGAACAGGGAGTGTATTTGTCTGACCACGAAAAAAGTACTAAAGACAAAATACATAATGTGATTTCTTGGTATTTATAAGTTAGAGAGTTCTGCTGTACAGAAAGCCAGACAGACATGTACGTGACCTTTAACCTGAAATAATAATATTATTATTATTATTATCACTGATTACATTAAAGATCAGCAGATTATTTTTAGCTTTAACTTTTTAACTATTTCTACAAACTCTTTAACGATCAACGACAGGTACAGTACTAACACTAGTTAATAATAATCATATAAACTTTTTATCATATAGACTTTCCCCCCTTAATTTTGGATCATTTTTAGACCTTATGTAATATTTGTTCTATTATTTATTATAATGTATTATTCTTACTCTTATTAAACAATTTATTATTGATAATTGTATTAAGTCTTTATTGTCTTTGCATTCCTCATAAAAAATTTTCATTTATAGAAATAATTTTTTTCTTTTGTTTCATTGTTCTTTTTTTTGATGGACTGATGCTACAATTAAAAGATAATGATAAAATGAAAGGATATTGTTCCTAAACTGAATAAATAAATAAATGCCCCCAATAACCATAACCTCAATACTGACACCATTTAAATCATTAGCCTCGTTATCGTCAACTGCCCTATCCTCAGTGTGTGTGTGTGTGTGTGTGTGAGTTATGAAACGCGGCCCGGATCTCCGTCTCACCTGCTTCATGTGAGCCGCAAGGAACTTCATCTACAACACAAGGTCAAAAAATAATAAATAAATCACAGTGAGAGAAACAATATCTTATTATATCAAAGAATGATCACACACACACACTCACACACACACACACACACACACACCTGGAAGACATTTGCCCTCAGTTCCAGCACCTGGTGAAAACATGAACAATAATTGGACACACTCGAAATGAACAAAGTTTTCACAGAGATCTCTACACATCACGTGCAATGCATTATGGGATATCTACACACTGTAATTAGACTGTTTCTATCAGATAAATATTATATATATGTATTTAGTTTCAGCACGTAAAGTCCTGTCCCACCCTGAGTGCTGCAGCCGTCCTCCACCCGCCACACGGTCACCGTTTTGTCCATGGAGCCCGCCGCTATGAGGGGGGCGATCGGGGAGAACGCGCACGCCGTCACGTACCTGCAGGGGGCCAGAGAGAGCGCACGTGTGTGCGAGAGAGAAAAAGAAGGCACAAGGAGAAATTAGAATTAGACAAGGACATGTTGAAAGAGTGACAGAGAAGTTAAAACATGGAGAAAGTGTAAGACAAAAGGAAAAAAAAGGTAGATAGACAGACAGACAGAGAGATAGATAGATAGATAGATAGATAGATAGATAGATAGATAGATAGATAGATAGATAGATAGAAAGAAAAAACAGGACAGAAAGAGAGAATGACACCAAGAGACAGAGAGAGAAAATATGGGAGAAAAATCAAAAGGAAAAAAGAAAGACTGCGATGGAAAAAAAAAATTTGAGTGAAACAGAAAAAAAAAAAAAAGAGTACAGATATAGAGAGATAGTATAAAGTATAGATTATAAAGAGTAAAAGGGAGAGCAAAAAGACAAATATCAAAAGAGAAAATGAAAGTGCGAGACAGAAATGACAGATAAAGACCGTCAAAATTAAAAAAAGAAGAGTGAGAAACAGAAAGAGAAAAAAAAACATTTAGAGAAAAGGATGGAATAATAGACAGATTTTTCCAGATAGACAGATGGATTAAAAAGCCCGAAAAAATAAACGGGAACAAAGAGCAAGAAAGATTGAGAAAGAGAGAGGGAGAGGGGAAAAAAAGAGGACAGAAGTTTAGACAGATGGAGAGAGCAAAAAGAGAAAAAAGCAAAACAGGGCAGATAGATTAAAAACAGAAGAAAGGAGAGAGACAGGAAAAGTAGAACAAAGAAAGAAAAAATGGAAAGAGACAGAGATGTATGGAGAGAGAGAGAGAGAGAGAGAGAATGACAGAAATGGAAAAACCAAAAGAAAAAAAACAAAGAATATAATTATCAGAGTGAAACAGGAAAAAAGAAGAGACAGATGGAGTGAGGGAGAGAGACTGAGAGGACAAATATCAAAAGAGAAAAAGAACGACAGATGTAAGTGTGACAGGGACAGGAGACAGACAGAAACTGAGAAAGAGAAAAAGAAATATTAGAGAGAAGTACAGAAAACAGTAAGAGAGAAAGAGAGAGAGCAGGACAGATCGATAAAGAGTCAGAAAAAGACAGACTGGAACAGAGAGCAAGAAAGAACGATACAGAGACAGAGAGACAGAGTGTACTGTATACCTCTCGTGCTGATTCAGAGTATAGAGCAGGACTCCATCGTTCTGCACACAGAGAAACTCTCAGTTCTAAATATTAAACTAAAGACAATATTAAATCAGGACTGAAGCTGAATTTCAGATTTTCAGAGGATTCACTCACCGCTTCATAAACCGCCACAGTCTTATCCATCGACCTGCGCGTGAGGACGGAGAGAACAAACCACACACTCTTAAACAAACCTCCTGCACAAGTGTCGGGTCATCCTGAGTACAGAGCGCCATCTACTGACACGACGAGGCAGCGCAAACGCTCTACACTCCATCATCACTCCATCACACACACATATACACACACACTCACCCAGAGACTAACAGCTGTCCGTCTGCAGAGTAGGCACAGCACAGGACTGGAGACGTCTGACCCGACAGTGTGTGTACCAGCTGCATCTTACAACCTGGACACAACACACACACACACACACTGAAGACACAAGTCTGAACTGCGTGCAGTCACGTTTAGAAACAGACGTGCTGACGTAGGACATGTTGTCCACCACTAGTTTTACAGACACTAAGTAAACACAGCAACTCTCAGGATTTCAGCAGTGCCTAGGCGGGATTTTATCAGTGTGATCTGGCAACCCTGGTTGCAACCCAATCAAAGACATTATTCAGAATGCAACGCAGGTTTGTTTAATCAGACTTAAAAAAAATTATAATAATAAATGTGGAAATTGGTCATGTGATGTAGTGTAGGATGATGGAAATTTCACGTGGCCCTCGCCGTCACAGTCAACATGTGTTAAAGCAAATAAAACAGAGAAGTCAACTAAAAGAAGAAGTGGTGAGAAACAAATCAAGGGAGCGAGTGAATCTCTGTAGAGTCGAGACTAAAGATGAAGAAGCAGGAGAAGCAGGAGATCCCTTTACCTCTGGAGAAGTTCTGAGAAACCAGCCAGATCTTCAGCAAGCTGTCCTGACCACAGGAGGCCAAGCGGAACTGCACCATGCGGCCCGATTTATCTGAGAGACAGAAACACACACTGATAAAGAGGACGAAAAAATGCTCTGTAGTGAAACATAAATCCACGTACCTCTAACTCGAACGCTAATCTGGTACACGTGTTCGTTTAGTCCAAACTCGACTAGTTCCACACACTAGTAACCTCACGCTACTCATTAACCGCGACAGGTTGTTCTCAGAGGGCGGCGACTGAGCTGAGGAACTCGACATGCTGATGTCCTGACTTCATTTTCGGTCCATTTAACTGCGCTAGTTGGAAAGGTTCGTAACTGCTGCTTATAAAACATACATTATGAACTGTGAGCATATAAAAGAAATAAATGACAATTTCGTTGATTTCAATTTGCAAGACTTTCACATTAAAAAAAAAGTACTTTAGGCAAAATGTGTAAAAAACAAAACAAAAGAAAAAACTTTACCATCTTTATGTCAACTCGACTTCTTAGACAGTATTAATTAATCATGTGACTAAGTCTGTCTCTGAAATGTTTAACTACTCTACTTCTACCATAGAGAGCTTCGTCATGTGTTTTTTTTGTGGGAGGTCCCTGCTGATCCCCGCCCCTAATGATTACAAAATTTTTTAAGGTAAACTCCAAGCCGTAGACATCTTTAAATGAATATTCTGTTGTGGTACCGGTCATGATCTGCGGAGCAAACTGGCAGCAGGTGACCCCGAGGTCGTGGGCGTACTTCTCAGCCTGCAGCTGGTTCATGCTCAGGTCCCAGATACGCAGGTCTCCATACGTGGACCCTGTAGCGAACAGCTGACCGCACGGACTGAAGGAACACGCCACCATGGTAGTGTCGGGAACGCCGCCGGTTCTGAACGACAAAACAATCGGAGGACGGCAAATTTACAGCAGGAGGACTTTTACAGTTCAGTCGTTTATCCTGAGTGTGTTGCATTACAATACTACAGCAATATAGGAAACGGTGCATGGTGTAAAAGTTTGCTTTCAATTAATAACAAATTTAAAAAATATTACTTTAAGAAGGAAACTAAAAAGCTAAAAAAAATTATTTAAAAGTTTTACAGTTTTAAAGATTCAAATCAGCTAAGAGATAAGAAATTTCACTTATGTTTTATTTTTAAAAAGTTACTTTTTAGTACTGATGATATTTAATTTAATGTCTGAGCAATTAACATTTTTAAACCTGAAAAGAAGAATTTTTTTTAATGATTTTAAATAATTCGTACAAATCATAACTTTAAATCAGCTCCAGAGTTTCTAATTGTTTGTCTAACATTTAGAAAGAAAAAAAGAACTTTATCTTCTTATTTCTACATTTTATATTTCTAAATACTAAAATTAGCTGCTTTCTTAACCAGTAAGCATTTTTTTTTAATCTTTACAAAAATTAATTATTACAAGCTAAAAAGGATTTAAAAAAAGGATTATACAATTGAAATTTTATCATTTTAAAGTTTTAGGAAAAACACATCAGTCGCTTCAAACGTATATCTACTGTAAAAAATATTTATTTAAACTTTAAGAAGATTTTAAAAAAGACTTCTAAAGGTTAAAAAACTTTCAAAGTTTTACATTTTAATAAAGAAAAATCATGCTTCTAAAAATGTATTATAATTTTTTGTTAGATAATTTTAATCTTTTAAAAAGGGGGAAAAACAATGCTACATTTAACAATTTAAAAAATCGTCAAAATAATCAACTTTTTTTCCAATCAGTGTGTTATGAATTTGATATAATGATATAGGAATAAAAAAAAGAAAAGAAAAAGAACATCCTAAAACTAAAAAAAGTGAAAAAATTATTAATCAGTTTAAACTTCAGCTTAACCTCAAATCAATCGTTAATCATTTAAATTAATTATGACAATAA
>JAOVVA010000012.1:7030645-7047763 GCA_028565275.1 Leiocassis micropogon | reverse complement strand
AATCTAACGCGTTAGGTCCGCCATTTAACTGCTCAGTTACTTAGTTACCTTTTCAAAAATGGCATCCGTTATTCAGATAATGTATGTGAGCCAGAACCCCAGCCTAAAGTTCACACGCGCGCGCCACACACACGCGCGCCACACACACACGCGCCACACACACACACACACACACAATGAGGTGCAGAGTGTCGGGGTTACAGTCTATGTGTTCTCTCTGACAGAAACCTGAGCGTTTACACACACACACACACACACACAACCCTTTAATCACTTGTAACTAGCCGCTTGAGCTAACACTGACTCTCTCACACACTCTGTACACAACACAAACCGTTGTAACCGTTACAGCCGTTAGACCCCATCAGAGATATTAATGCTGTAATTTAAATGTATTTGTAGTTTTAAATCAAAGTTGAATTTAAACCGGAGACCGTTACTCACCCAGCGGTCTCGAGCCTTTACTTCCTGATTACTTAATACGTCACGCGGACGGTCACGTGGTCTGTGTTTACTTTTCCTGGCTTAACATGGCCGCGTGCAGTTAGGAACAAAAAAGGAGGGGGGAGGGGGGAGGGGGGATAAAAATATATGTTTAATGTGTTATTGCAACGTGTTAATGTTAATGCACTTAAAAATGATATTTTTTAAATAATATTTTAATTACTTGGTATTATTATTGTTGTTGTTATTAATATTGTTGTTAATAATAATAATAATAATAATAATAATAATAATTGTTTGAATTGTAAAAATTAAATACATATAGACGTATTATTAAATTAAATACATATTATTATTATTATTATTATTATTATTGTTGTTCTTGTTTTGTTAGTCTTATTTATATAAAACATTTTATTTGGGCTTTATGCTATGCTGCGTGTGTCACAGGCGTTCCTGATTGACCGTAACAGTGGGCAGCGTCCTCATTAAATATACAGCACGTACTTCCAGGAGCTAATGAAGACTTGTCCACGTCAGTGGAAAGCCGAGAGAAGCGAGTTCATATCTAAAGATTTAGTGAAGACATGAGTGAATGTTATCAGTTTGGTTTTTAAAGTCGCCAAGAGGAATCTTAAATTAAGGTTACGTGAGGTTAAGTGTCTATTTATTTCATACTGTACTTAATTTACATGTCTTTTCTTAATGTTTTGTTTTTATATCCAAAAATATGATTATAGTGTTGCAAATTGGTAATATCTGTAATATTATTGGGAGGCTGGAACGGATTATCTGCATTTACATTATTTCCTATGGGACAATGCGTTTCACAATACAAAATTTCACCTTACGAACTCACCTCCATCAGTAGGCAGCATCCTCAATGACTATAACAGTAGGCAGCGTTACAGCGGGTATGTCAGGCCGAGATCATAGCTACTGAAACTCCGGATCAGACTGCATTAAATAATTTATTTAATTACAAATACTCTGGGTTTGCAGCACTCACAAAATAGCACAAATTTAACTGTAAAATCTTTAAAATGTTATTTTAATTATGTTTTAAAGTTTTAATTAATTAAACATTTAATTTTAAATAACAATTATGTCTGACAGTACTGTGCTTTCCTGTAGGGGAAATAGGCCCCTTATTACACACGATAGATAGATAGAATTATTTTTTTTTATCATTGTGTTGTGTGAGGTTTTCTGACTTTTACTGCCAGCTTTTATTATTACTGAATTTTTTCTCTTGCTTGGTTTGGGTATTTCAGAATTTTAAAACTTACATACACTTGAATATCTATTTAAATTTAAATATATTATTATACTTTACACTATGATTCTATATAATTTGATATAATATTCCAAAGTTTTCCTGCTGTATTATTATTATTATTATTATAAGTTTTGCATTTTTTTTGCTTTAGGTTTGTTTTGTTGTTAGTTTTTGATCATAACTTTAATTCACCAAACTGCTGTGAAATTCTGCATTCTGATTGGTCAGAAGGTCTTGATTCATTTTCTGTAACAGAACCTCAGACTAAATGCAGTGCATTTTATGGCACAAAAAAAAATCTCTTTTCTACTTTCTATAACAAAAGCTTAGCGACAGAAACGTCTGATACAGCGCAGTGTTCTGTAAGGAGACGCTTATTTTAAATATTTATGGAAGGAGTCTCCAGTGTCAGAGCTTTGTACAGTAACTAGCACAGAGGGTGGAGTTTATCATTCCTTTATAGGGCTGAAAAGTAACTACTATTATTATAGAAAGAAAAAAAGAACACAGAGAAGCAGTAAGATGACTTTAAAAACATCCTTTTAATAGGTCCGTGCCACACACACACACACACACACACACACACACACACACACTCACTCACTCACACTTCTTGCAGTCACGCACGCATACTGTATGCGTACCCAGGCACACACACGCACACACACATGCACATACGCACTAGTGAAAAATAATGCTTCTACAAAAAGAACGCTACCATTTTGTTTCCCACAACAGCTTTAAATAAAATAACTTCAAGTACTCTGACTCGGGTACAAAAAAACTGTGTTCTAGCTGCCTCCAGTGGCCAAGACTCACGGGGACGTTGAAGGACGAGGAAGAAGAGCAAGAGGAGGAGGACGAGGACAAGGACAAGGAGACTCAGACATGGGCTGCGTCCCAAACCACACTCTATCCTGCTTAAGCAGGAGGTTATTAAACCAACATGCAGCGTTTTGGCGTACCGCTGTACAGAATGACACGATTCAGGACAAAGCCACTCTGCGGTTTGAGACGTGGCCATAGTGGTTACCAAAACCCTGCTGCATGTGTTGAGTGTGTGTGTGTGTGTATATTTGTTTGTGTGTGTGTGTGTGTGTGTGTGTGTGCTCGTCCCTGGAGCCTACTCCCAAAAGGTTCTCACATGGGGATACACACTTGTGTTGTACAGTATATATGCCAGTGTGCGGAGGAAGCCAGGGGGTGTTTCTTTCTCTCTTTCTTTCTTTTTGTTTTTAAAAACAATCGTAAAAACAAAACAAAAAAACAACAACAGAAAAACAAACAAAAAATACTTCCCTACACCCTGTTCAGAAGGGCAGGCACTACCAAGATTAAGGAGACCACAGTGTTTGTAGAAGATATTTGTATACTGTACAACCAATAAATGTGTCAATAATAATAATAATAATAATAATAATAATAATAATTGTCACTTTAAGACTAAAAATAAATGCTACAATCGGTCTAAGGCATGAACAATATCCAATGTCTGAAACCATATGTACACATCATTCCAAACAAGACTCGATATATATATATATATATATATATATATATATATATATATATATCTCGATATGAACAGACAGTATATGTACACGTGTTTTTTGTCTTTTTTTTTTTTTTTGCATTGTGTGTCGGAGGGTGGGCGGGGGACAGCACTGCTCATCCAGGGAATGGTGTGTGTGTTGGTGTGTGTGTGTGAGGGGGGAAAAAACTCCGACGCAGGATGGCCCGGAGCGGTGTAAACAGTTTTCTTTTCTTTTTCTTGGCTTTGTTTCATATTTGGAGAGAAAAACTATTTAAAAATAAAATAAAATAAAAAAATACACACGTACAAATAAACATTCTTTTTGACTTTTTTTTTTTTCTTTTTAAAGCAGTTTGCACTGTTTCTTCCTTTTCATAGAAAATGAAGATTGGACCTATTTTTTTTTTTTGTTAAAGTCATAAATAATCATTTAAAAAAATTAAATACATTCACTATAATATTAACGATAAAGTAAAAAAAAAACATACAACAGGAAAAAAAATTATATTTACAAGTAGTGGAAAGTGTTTTTTTTTCTTTTTCTTTTTTGTTTCTGTTTTCTCCTAGATACAGCTCTGACGGTTGAAGACGGTTTCAGTGCGATTACTCTTTTCTACAAGGAAATGATATTGCACAAAGACACCCTCTCTGTCCTGTGTCTCTTTGGGGTGTTGTGTGTGTATACAGGGATGTGTGTGTGTGTGTGGATTTAGGTGAAGGTGTGACATGTTCAGGTTAGAGAACGGCGCTTTGCTTTGCTGGGAAGGGAAAAAAAATGTCTGGGCGGTTCTGATCCAAACTTCACGCTCGAGGTGATTGGGAAAAAAAAACGCAAGAGGATCAGTTTGTCTGCTTCAGGAGCTCGGTCCACCGCTTCTCGAAAAACCTCCTCATGTTGTGTCCTGCGCGACCGATGTCCGAGTTGTCCTCGTTGAACTTCTCACAGTTGTCGAACACCAGGTTGACGTCAATGATGAACGTCTCGAGGTTCTGGTATCTAAAAGATGGGGGAAAAAAGAAGGGGATCAAGTGAGTCAAGTGAATCAGAAACCTGTTTTAATTTAATTAATTGTGAAGAGTTGATTAATTCATAACAGTTGTCATTTTTCTCAACCTGCAAAGCTGTTTTTTATTCTCTTGACTGGTGAATCAAATGAATCAATCAATTTAGATACTGATTCAGGTCAGAAGTTCAGATGAACTAAATCACTGAGTCAGAAAAACTGAATTACTGAGTAAAAAGGTCGGAATAACAAAGGCAGAAGAACTGAATCACTGAGTCAGAAGAATTGAATCACTGAGTCAGAAGATCTGAAACACTGAGTCAGAAGATCTGAATCACTGAGTCAGAAAAACTAAGTCAGAAAAACTGAATCACTGAGTCAGAAGAACTGAATTACTGAGTCAGAAAATCTAGGTCAGAAGAACTGAATCAGAAGGTCTGAATTACAAAGGCAGAAGAATTGAATCACTGAGTCAGAAGATCTGAAACACTGAGTCAGAAGATCTGAATCACTGAGTCAGAAAAACTAAGTCAGAAAAACTGAATCACTGAGTCAGAAGAACTGAATTACTGAGTCAGAAAATCTAGGTCAGAAGAACTGAATCAGAAGGTCTGAATTACAAAGGCAGAAGAAATGAAGCACTGAGTCAGAAGAATTGAATCACTGAGTCAGAAGATCTGAATCACTGAGTCAGAAGAACTGAGTCACTGAGTCAGAAACTCTGAAGAACTGAATCACTAAGTCAGAAGGTCTGAATCACTGAGTCAGAAGGTCTGAATCACTGAGTCAGAACGATTGAATCACTGAGTCAGAACGATTGAACCACTGAGTCAGAACGATTGAGTCACTGAGTCAGAAACGCTGAAGAACTGCATCACTGAGTCAGAAGGTCTGAATCACTAAGGCAGAAAAAACAAATCGCTGAAGTGCGCCACCACTTGGACAGAAGATGTAACAGAGACTCACTGGCTGCTGACGAGCTTCTCGCGGATGGTGGAGAAGTCCATGGGCTTCTTGATGACTTTGCGGTACCCGGGGACAGACTTGAGGTTGACGGGCGTGAGGAAGGGCCAGGCATCCTGATGGCGCTCCAGTTCAGCCAGGAGAATCCTTCAGAAGAGGAAGAGATGTTAGAAAGTCCCTCAGCTAACACATTAAAATACAGATTAAACGGGATTTGTGCCGTCACTTTGTGCTGTAAAGCGTACTTATCAGATTAACGATTAAACTAGTTCAAATCTTTCCTTTTATTTATGTGCCGATGGTGAGAGTGTGTGTGTGTGTGTGTGTTACCTGCAGAGGCCCAGGTCGCGGTTGTTGTCCCTGGCCGTTTTGGCTCGTTTCACGCAGGCCGGACTCTCGGGTTTGGGAGTGGGAGGCGCAGACGAGCTCTTTTTCGCCTGGCCGGAAGCCGCGCCCGTTTTCTTTGGGCTGCTGTTGCTGGTGCTGCCGCCTCCGCCCGCCTCTTCTTCCTCGCACGCCTCCTGCTGCTTCTTGTTCTTCTTCGCCGTCTCCGAGGCTTTCTTGCCCCCCGCGCCGGACTGCACGCGACTCTGAGGCTTCTTGTTCTTAGGAGACTGGTTGCTCGCCTGGGGAACACAGATTGCGCTCGGTCACTGTTCGTGATCTCGCCCGAGTCCCTCAAGCCATAAACGGTTATTCCTGCTCTTTAGTATCTTTCGTTATCTTCCTGCATCACACCAGGATATTTCCAGTCCAAAAAAACAGCAAGACTCCCCCAGCTCCAGTCCGCACGGCCGTGAGACTGAAAACTGTTATGTGGTAGCCGGAGATTGATTTAAGGTCTAGATGCTGGAACGTCTACACGAACCAAATTAAAGCGAATTACATTTTAACTTGCACACCTGGTCCAATAAGAGCGTTCTGCATCAGAGCATCATTTTCTTCTCAGAAAAAAAAAAGAAGGTAAAACTAAATTTAGTTTATAGACTTTTATATGTAGAAAATTCGACATGACAAAACACTCGCTCAGAAATCGCTCACGGTTTTCCCCGAGGTGTGATGAGAAATGATTGTTTTACACGCTTGTTTAGGAGACAAATACACACTGTGCATCATTTCTCGGGTCAGGGCCTGTTACTATTCGGTGTTATTTATATAATAAATGGGAGAAAATGTACTCTAAGAGCAGTGTGTGTGTGTGTGTGAGGTCTGAACGCGGCGGGAGGGGGCGGAGGCGGTTACCTTGGAGATGCAGGCAGGGCAGTACCAGTCTCCCTCAGGGATGGCGTTGATCTTGGGCTTGTGGCAGTAGGTGTGACAGCCCTTATCACAGCCATCGCACAGCAGCAGTAAGTCCTCATTATCCCCTTTACGGCAGATCTGGCAGTACTACACACACACACACACACACACACACACCTGAATACATGCTTAAAATACTGTGCACTGTTTCATCATTGTGCTCAGCTTGGCACTGAACCAGAGGCTGAAATTTCTCTCTCTCACACACACACACACACACACACACTCACTCACCACTTTCATGATAGATCTCTCCCAGGCGATGGACTTCTGCAGCTGTTGCAGGCACATGGCCAGCTGCGACGAGTTCCTCACCTCACTCAGAGCCTTCCTCCACATCTTCATCCCCGGAGCGATCTCCTCCTCACCCCTGAGAGACACGACAACAACAAGGAGAGGTGTCAGAAACACACGCGCGCGCACACACACACTGTATATATACACACGCATCTAGATCTTAAGGCCAGCGTTATACTTGACGTCGAGACATATGCAAAGGCAAGAAAGATGGATGGATGGACGGCGCATATCCGGGATTCGAATAAGTAACAACGGCGGCTCGAGTGAATTCCTATTTATACAATCACTGGATCGTAATTATTAGATCTGGGCAGAAATTAAACAATAAAATACAGATTAATGTTTAATGCCGTAGATACGAGTTCTGTGGAAACATGTGGAATAACCCAAGTAAAACGGACAGACCGCGGTACCTCGGCATACGAACTTAACCCTTTCCGGAGGCGAGTCCTTAAGACGGAATTTCGTATTGCGAAACGCATGTTCTTATAGGAAATAATGTAAATGCAGATAATCCGTTCCAGCCGCCCAAAAATATTACCAATATTACCAATTTCCAATACCATAATCATATTTCTGCATATAAATCAATCAAAACATTTAGGAAAGCCATGTAAATTCAGTAAAGTATGAAATAATTATACATCAAACCTCACTTAACATTAATTTATGATTCCTCTCGGCACCGACTGCTTTAAAAAACCAAACTGAAAGCGGCTCCCTTTTCTTCTTGCTAACATTTTAGCATGACATGGTGCTATGTCTTCACTAAATTGTGCACAAAATGCAAAAAAACCTCACAAAAAAATCGTAAACTCGCTTCGTCTGGCTTTCCACCGAAGTTTCGGGCCGGCTCCAGGACGTTCGCGAGACTCGTATGCTGAAAATGCTTCGTATGCCGGGGCAAATGTCACGCACAACTCAAGTTCTTAAGAAGAAAATTCACAGGTCCGTATGGTGTATGCTGAGGTACCGCTGTGCTTATTTTTTTCAAGCTCGTAAACCATCCAATGTGGCTGAATTAAAACAATTCTTAAAAGACGAGCGGGACAAAATTGCTCCATAATGTAATGGAACGTAATTCCTGATGCAACGAGGTCCCGAACGTTCATCAGGTCCGTGTTGAATTCCGCGTCGAGTAGAACGCTGGCTTTAAAGACCAAAAACATCACTACAGCCTACGGACTAGAGACACACACACACACACACAACAGGACTAAACAGAGGGTTGTTATAATACAGCACACACACATCCTGTGGAATGGCACTGAGTGCGGGATTAAACACCTCCAGTGAAGATTCTCGGGAGAAAATGAAGCCCTGTGGTTAAAAATGCACCATGCTCTTACGAAACAACGGCAAAGAGAGAAAAATCCTTCGCACAAATGAGCAAAAGAAATGAACACATGCAGCCAAGAACAGAAAAAAATGCAGGTGTTCATGGAACCGCTTGAGAAACTGGGCCCCGGGTGAACACACACACACACGCCACAAGCACAGCAGCCCCAGCCAGAAGAGAGGGGAGGAAGAGGAGAAGGAGGAGGAGGAGCAAGAAGAGGAAGAGATCAGGAGATGAAGGCTGGCTGCGTGGATGACCTACCCTTCCCCTCCAGCGCTAGTGGATGGCGCGGGGGCGGGCACAGTGACCGTCCCCACATTATCCAGCCTGATCTGGATGGTTGTCCCTAAGGGGCTCCGCAGGTACCTTCTCTCGATGTGGCGCTCCAGCTCGGCCAGGCGCATCACGGCGATGTCCAGCGGGTTGCTGGGCTGCCGCCTCAGGCCTTTCTCAGAGCTCCGCTCCTCCTGTGACTCCGCCCCCGGGCATGCCTTGGGAAAGGGACTGTGCTCGTAATACAGCAGGTCCTCCCTCTCCGACTGGGGCTCCGGGTGCATCCAGCCCTGGGGGAGGACAAACGACACACCGAGGATTAAATACGGGAAATCATGTACAGTAAGTGCACGTAAGTGGCTGGATAGGCAACACGGTGTGACTTTGGAGCACTTTTGTCTTTTAAAGACTACTACAGCTGTACCTCGGCATACAAATACGCCCCACCTTAACAGTTTTCACCTTAAGAACTGAAATTGTGCAAGAAATTTGCCTCGGCATACTTTGATTTAAAATCACACACACACACACACACACACCTTGACCTGCAGGCTGGCTGAAGTGACCCTGCGTTCAAGCTCCTCCACCTGCTGCAGTAAGGCGATGTCCGTCTCCATGGCCTGCTCCTCCACACACCAGTCCTGTAGCGTCTCCACGGAAACCTGGCCCTCGTCCAGCTCTGAGACCTCCATCACGGCTACTACACACACACACACACACACACACACACACACACACACACACACATACACACACACACAGCGGAAAACGACCTGTGAGTGTTACTAGTCCTTATCCGTGCGAGAACGATTTTCTTGCTAAGGTGTCACAGAGCCAAAGTTGTGTATATATTCTTTTTACCGAGTTCAAAAGAATGCACGCCCACTTCATTCACTTTTGATTGTTGATGTTTAATGACTTATTGTTTACTTGGTGTGTTTCGGAGCCTCACCCTCTTTGTTCTTGTTGCAGGTCTGTGAGATGAGCTCTATGGACTTCTGGAGCTGTTTGTGCAGCGCTCTCTCTCTGATGCCCCTGCTGTGGAGCGTCTTCATCAGCGCCTGAAGTTCCTCCATGTCCGAAATCTTCCACCAGCCCATCAGCATATCTGCACACAAACGGCAACACCGTCATGAGGAGTGTGTACACCTGGTCAACATTATCTTTGAACATTATAAGTCTCTGTAGAAACTTAGGTCATTCTAAATGTGTGTGTGTGTGTGTGTTACCTTCTGGAATGGGCTGTGGTTGTGGCTGGTCGTGGTTTCGTGGCAGACCTATAGCAGGTGAGGGTGCAGAGGGCGGTTTGTCTCCAGGGGGCGCTGGAGATCCGCTCTTGCTGGTGGAGACACTGGGGGCCAGCAGTGGGCTGGCGCTGCCCTCAATGAGCGGGCAAAGGGGCATCGGGCTGCTGCACATGGGCAGATTGGGGCTGATCACCCCACCTGACCACGCGCACATGGGCAAAGGCAGCAGAGCACCGCCGGGTTTTACCTAGACGTAAAAAAACAGACGTTTAGCACAACGCAGATTAATTAAAATGAGTTCGATAATTAGAAGTGGCGAGGGTGCCGCGTACCTGCATAGGGGAGACGGTGAGGTTTCCCAGACCGTCGTGAGCAGCATTGAGAGGGCTGCTGGAGGCAGACGGAGGTTGGAGGTGTTGGTGAGGAGAGCAGGACGGAGCGGGAGGGCTCCTGGGCTGGGCAGAGGACCGCAGCGGGGCGGTGGGTTGCACGAGGGACGCGTCGTCGCACGGAGAGCGAGGCAGGAGGCTGAACCAGTGGCCGCTGCGCTCCGTTAAAACGCGCAGGAGCTGGTCGTTCGCCAGGAGGTGCTGATGGTGCTGCAGGGACAGGGGGACGCCGAACTGTGGGAGAGGAGCACCAAACTGAGCGACGAGAGGTACGGAGTCCGCAGGAGTGCTGCACAGTACTGTAGGCTTGGAGGTAGAATGAGTTGGAGATGATGCTGATGCGGTCGTCGCGGCGACAGCCGTCCCGCTGCTGTCGGGGCTACGGCACAGAGACGCGAGGTCACCGGGCGGGTTCGGGGAGGGCTCCTTGAGGGAGCGGGAGGTGGAGTCCAACAGCTTTCCGTCCTGCTCCTGGAGCTTGCTCGGGGGCGAGCAGGGCTTCTCGTCTTCCTCTTTCACTTCCTTTTCGGAGTGCTGCTCTTCCTCCTGCTTCACCTGAGCCTGCGCGTCCGGCTGCTGCTGCTGCGCATCTTCCTCGCCTTGCGCCTCTTCTTCCTCCTCCTCGTCTTCCTGCGGCTCCTCCTTGATTCTCACCGGCTCAAAGTTGCGGAGCCTCTCGAGCTCCTTCTCAAGCTCCTCTGGACCTGTGCCATCACACACACACACACACACACGGTGTTGAACAAAAAATCTGTGTGTTTAATTTACTTTATTAGGTTTGATCAAACCTGATGTATGTCAATATATCACTACCAAATAACACCAATATTTGGGGTAAATTTATGCAAAGATGCAAAAGTTTGTGCCCCCTTTAGTTTATAGCTAGGGGAGAAATGTTACAACATACTGTACAGCCTGGATTGTTGCTGCTACACCTTTATTAGCATCTTAAATAACACGCTTTAGCTAATTTACCTTTCCCTCGTTAAGGTGTCTAACAATTTAAAAAGCTCATCATTTACCTAAAGTGGTATTTAAGGCATTAACTCTCAAGCAAAGTTGAGTTAAATGAGTAAATGAGCATCAGGGACACAACTGAAGACCGGTTGTGGCTGGAACAGCAGAAAAGCTCTCAGAAGTTCATTAAATTCTTTGGGAGGACGCTACGTTACCTTCTCCACTCTCCACGCCCTCGACGAAGACCCCTCCGCCCTGCGGGAGGACCCAAAAGCGGCGGCGGTAGCGATCCTGCCCGTAGCTCATGGAGCGCAGAGCGTGAGACGACTCGAACAGCTTCCGTCTGATCAGATTCTGCTGCTGCAAACGCACAAGAGAGCGTCACCGTGAGTGTAAGTGTGTGTGTGCACGCACGCCAAAAGTCTGCGTGTGTTCCTTCGACCCAAAGCGCATGCACGTGCGTTTACCTTTGATAATTTGTCGATCTGCTTCTCTAGCTCTTCTACGCTGGTGGATTGATCTCCTTCATCCTAAGCCACACACACACACGCACACACACGCACACACATAATCCAATCGTGATCACAGGGAAGGCAGGTTGTAACGATTTCCTGATTTCCTGTTGCTGAGCTCCTCTTACCTCGTCGCACGTCTCTACTTTCCTCGCCTTCTTCACCTCTTCTTCCTCGTCCTCATCCTCGTCGTCTACCGCCTCGTCGCTGTCTTCGTCTTCATCCTCGTCGTCGTCGCTGTCGGCAGCCTTTCGCTTGCGCTTGTGTCCGGCGCTTGGCGTTCCCGTGGCGTGAGGCTCGTCTGCTCCGGCGGCTTCGCGTTTCCCTGTGCGCTTCGCGTGAACGTTCTTTAACCTGTACGCAGAGTTATAAAAGTTGAGTGGAAAACATTTCTTTTATATTAAACAATGAGAAAAAAAAAATGCATTATCTAAATAAATAAAAGTAAGGTTTTGACTGTACGTTGGTCAGAACTCAGGGCTCTTTCAGTGATATCTTTACGCCTTATACATGGGAGGACGAGAAACCAGTCATCCCATGTTCCCATGATTAGTCTCAGAAAATGTTCTGTCTGTCTGAACAGAATTTAGCAAAACTTTTGCAGTACTTAGATCTCTGCCTGAAGTTTAACTTGCACCGTAAATAAAATCTAAATGTTGAGTTAAAGTGATGTTATCAACAGTTATGCGTCGGATTTAATAATCTACTTTAAAATAATCTACTAATGTGCTACTCGCTCAATGTAAACAAACACCAGAAAGACAGACAAACATGTACGTGGGCTTCAACCTGAAATAATAATAATAATAATAAATATCACTGATTACATTAAAGATCATCAGATTATTTTCAGCTTTAACCGTCAATGACGTCCACGAACGCTAGTAGGATATAAAGAAATCATATTACTCTTTGCACTCCTGTACGTAGAGTCTAAATTAATTATAACCTCTCTGTGTGTGAATGTGTTTAACACTTACATGAACATCTTACACAAGTCAGTATTTTATTTCATGATTTAGTCTGTTAGGAAAACCGTGATAATAATATGATAAGGTTATAACGTTAAATAAACTAACAACAGACGGACAAATTAATACAAGAAGAAATGCTGCAAAAATCGGTCTACGTTTCCGGGTAAGACTGAAAAATCTCACTTTTTGAGCTTTCCTTCCACGATACACTCGTCTTTCCTCAGGACGTTCATTTGGTCCAGGCTCTTGTCAATCTCACTGGGAATAAAAAGACACACACATAGAGAGGGGGAGAGACAGAGAGAGAGAGAGAGAGACAGAGAGAGAGAGGGAGAGAGAGAGAGGGAGAGAGAGAGAGAGATCTCAGTTACATACAGTATGACGCCTGTGTGATTTCTGTACAAGTGATAAACAGTCTGCGCTGTCACTCTCTGTAGCGTACGAAAAGCAAGGGCGCCATTAATTATGAACAACCCTGAACCCAAACCTCGCTCCTAACCTCCGTACACGGTCTAATTTCTGGATGAATATTTAAAGGCGTGCTACTAAAAGCCAGGCGGGTGGTTTTCCCGTCCGTGTGTGTGTGTGTGTGTGTGTACCTGACCACGCTCTTGCTGCAGGCCAGCTCGTTGACCAGGAAGGCGAGCACCGAGACTTTCTGCGCGGGCGTGTGTGCTTGGAAGGCCTTGGTCTTCAGGCTCAGGGACATGTCGGCCAGCTCGGTCTGAGCGCAGTGCGCCTCCATGTACTGCTGCAGCACCTCCGACACGTTGTCCCGGTTCAGACCCACGTTGGTCAGGTGATCACCCAGGATGGACTTAGCCTGTGGAGGACAAGCGTTTTTAACACAAGGTGGCTGAAACCTATTTCCTGTCGGCACTGGTGTTATACACATAATACAGAAAATGTGTGTGGCCAAAAAAAGCTACTTCTAAAGTGTTATGCAACATGGGAGTGACCGATCTCGCGTCCCTAAAAACCTAAATTTGCTAACGTCAGCCGTTTTGGGAGAGATGATTTTATACGGGCCCCAAAAATGGCCATTTTTCAGCATTATACGGTCTCTCTCCAAATAATAATCATTTAAAATGCAAATTATTCATATTTCTTTATGAGTACTGATATTGAAAACTGGTGGAAGTTTCTAGAAGCATTTAACCAGTAAAAATTGTTGCTTGAATTAAATCATGGCATACAAGATTAAGGATTTTTTCAACAGTGGTTTTGTTTAAATTCTCTAAATGAGACACACCACCTTATGTTACGTGGCCATAAAACATAGAAAAGTTTATTCAGTTAAAATTGCTTATTGTAATCTGACTAATAATTACTGTTCAGATATATACCATTAAAATTGCTTTGCACGAGAGATGGATTTTGGTAAAAGCTTAAAAAGCAAAAAAAATTAAAAATCTGTAGTGTCCGTAACCATGTCCAATTCATGTTGCAATATCTTCACATTTTTGCATTTCCGTAGAATAATACACCTTTTCAGGTTTATGTTTTTTCATGTGAAATCTAAACTGGCCATCTGAGTGACAGTTAAGACCGTTGAAATTTTGAAGATTTGAATTCAAAAAAGTAACCGACACTACGGACATAAAAGGGCATGATATTGTCTTTAACAAATGTGTTTCTTTTTATCTGATAAAAATATAAATGTGTAGCATATTTACAAAAAAAATAAAAACAAAGCATGGCTCGGAAGATAAGAAGCATTAAGTATTATAAAAAACGGTGTTATATGATCCTGTCTGAAAATTCACTTTTTCACCCAGGTGAGACACTTTTGAGCACCGATACCGTGTTTTCGGCCGTGTGGTTGTCTGTAGCATCGCTTGTGCATTTCAGCTCTAGTCTCTCACATGTTGTGCAATAACAACATGAACAGTGTAGCATCATGTGACACTGTGACCTAGCTAAACATCCTGAATTATTTTATGCTCATTTTAAATTTAACTACCTAACCTGCAGTACCTAAATAGTCCACTAGGACTATTCACCTTTTAAACCCAGATGAAGCTTTGGTTTTGCATTCCTTTCAAAAGTAATAAATACTTTAAAGTGTAACATCAGAGTTTCAGATCTGAGAGAGGCGGAAGATTCCAGACTCACGACAACGATCATGACGACCCAAAGTTCTGAAGAGAGACGAAGCTCGTTATTCTGTTCTTGCGTCACTACATAACTGTCATGAGTCAAGCTTTCTGAAAATTTCTTATTTAAATTCGGTTTTTATTACATTTTCCATTGTGTTTAAACGCTGCCTGTCTGTAACCGCTAGGACGTGAGACGAGATATCAGGATCATCAAACTTCTCTCTTGGATGCTATCGGAAGATAACTTTTATGGGCTTAGTATCGAACCTCACCGCTGATTGTTCCATACACATGGCTTGACATGATATTTGTTACGATATCGCTTTTACACTATGAATATTTTTTATCTATTTGTCTGTATGTGTGTGTCTGTGTGTATGAATGTGTGTGAAAGAGAAGCAGAGACTCTCACCCTGTGTCCTGGAGGCAGTCCGGGGTCACAGACGGCCGAGGAGAGCATACGCACCAGCAGGTCCTGCACCTGCCCCATGCTGTTGCCCAGGTTGAGGAGCCCCTCCTGCAGCACGCCCAGCGTGGGGATCTCGCTCTGGTCCAGGCCCAGCACCCTCCCGAAACTGCGCAGGAACTGCACGACCATCAGGCAGTCGGAGAACACCTGACCCGGGAGCACCAGCCCCGAGATACGGGACAACTCCGGCAAAGGCTGTGTGTGAGAGAGAGAGAGACGGACAGACCGAGAGAGCATGAAAGAAAGAAAAAAAAAAGAGTAAGGCAGAGAGAGAGAGAGAGAGAGAGACAAAGATAGAGAGAATTAGTGAAGGAGAGACAGAAAAAGAGAGACAAAAAGAGTAAAACAGAGAAAAATAAAGAGAGAAAAAAAGAAAGAAAAAGAGAGAAAGGTGGAAAGAGATACAGATAGATAGATAGATAGTTTGAAAGACGTGAGAGGAAAAGAAAGTCAGAGAGACAGAGATAGACACAGAAAGAAGGAGTGAGGAAAAGAGAGAGAGACAGAGCGAAAGATAAAAAGAAACAGTCAGCCAGAGAGAGAGAGATACAGACAGACAGGCAGACAGTTTGAAAGAAAAAAAGAAGAAGAAAAAGACCGAGAAAGATTGAGAGAGAGAGAGAGAGAGAGAGAGAGAGAGAGAGAGACAGGTGAGCTTTAGTTTGCTCTTTACACCAGGAGACACGGGGTATCACTGAACATCATGTGACCTAAACATTCTCTAATAACACATTCGTTAACAGTCAATTAATAAATCACTCAATAAATCGCTCTCTCTTCTTTATCATCATCAGTTAGAACTCTTAAAGCTCTGCATAAATCACTCCAAACTCCTCCCACTTAATTAGAGACGCACATCTGTTCATCATCATCTTCATCATCACGAGCCGCTCGTAACAAGGTGAACGGCAGCTCGGATCTCTCCATGCTTTATAAAAGCTCCCTTTAATCGAGTCACATGTTCAGGACGAGCGCAACTTCATGGACAGGCTCCTGCTGTGCTCGGCTACGACCACAGGGTGGCAGTGTTTCCTGCGTGTCACCTGCCTTCCTGCTTCTCCAAGGTGTTACTGATGACCTAATGCTGTTACAGACAGTACGTAAGCTTTAAGTAGCTCTTTTTTTTCTTTTTTTCTTGCCTCCCTTCTGACCGAGCCTCCAGGAAACTGCGAACCTGATCGCTCAGATTTAAAGCCTGGATTCGAGAGAATTTCTGGGAAACTGAGTCAACGTGGAGGAAACGCAAAACAAAAAAAGAGACCATGACTCGTTCAGGCCTAATGGATGACGACGAGGAATCGGACTAGACGGTCATGACTGATGTGGTCTAACGGATGGAGGGTACTTAGGGTACTTAACCCTGCTGTTCGCTTATACTGACGTCACACTACAGTGTGTTTTAAAGCAGCATAATTCATATTTAAGAAAAAAGACAGGTCACACACATACACACTCAGGGAGGAAATGTGTGTGCGCATGTATATGTTAGAGTCTAAAAGCACTAAAAGCACCTTAATAGTGTGTGTGTGTGTGAGTGTCTGTCTGTGTGTGTGTGTGTGTGTGTGTGTGTGTAGTTAATGTCCGCTCTTCGTAATACGTACTGTATAATCCATAACAGAGAAAGTGATTTTAAATGAATCCTCTACAGTTTGATGTTTTGAGGGGGCGGGGCTTATCTTAAAGTCACAAGAGGGTGGAGCTATTCATCACAAAAGAGTTAATTAGCAAGTGTTGAGATAACAATAATAATAATAATAATAATAATAATATAAAGGGAGAAGAACTCTATGGGCTGTTAAAGTTCTACATACATCCTTCAGCGGCCACTTAATTAGGAACATCTACAATACCAGCCAAAAGTTTTGGTTTTATATGCTACATCCTAGAACAGTACTGGAGAAAAATAAATAAATAAATAAATAATTGTTAATTCGTACTAGAACTATGAAATAACACAAGTGGCAATTAATTTTAATAAATGAATGTCAGCGGTTCTGGAACAGTTCTTGCGAGAACAGTACTGTATCGAGTGC
>JAOVVA010000012.1:7020427-7022115 GCA_028565275.1 Leiocassis micropogon | reverse complement strand
CATCAGCAGCCAGTGGAAGAGGATCCTCCGGGGCAGTGAGTCAGACAGCATCTGAGAAGTGAACTTGATGGATGAGTGCGATATGACTGGTAATACCCAACAAAAACATATTCTGGCAACATCAAGTCTGCTTTTCCAAGAATTACCCTGACTCACTTTGGGGGTGACATCAAGCTTCCAGACAAATTTGTCAAAAAAAATATTAGTCAAAACACTCCCTCTCTTATTAATCTCAGACCGTTATTCTTCACCATTCTTGTTATTGCCTTTGTGTTAAAAATCCAACCCATCAGGAACTAACACATTAACAGAATTAGTAGGTCTAAATAATTAATACAGCTTAAATGAGGCAAAAGCCTTTCTGTTCTTGCACGATGCAGCCATTACGGGTTTTTACACAAAGAGGGGAATAACAAAAGCATGAAAAACAAATTGGGTTAGAGGGCCAAAGTTTGCAGCATAAACAATTCACTTATTTCTTGTGGGTTTCACAAATCTTTTATATTTCCACGCTGCAGTAACCGGTGCTGGCCACTCGGTGCCGCTGTTCAGTCGCAGCTTTGGTGAGTAGAGGTGCTTGCTCCCTAATGCTCCCCAGCCTTGTAATCCTTTATCTGAATACATAAATCCATTAAAGCCACAATGGCCATTGTGTAACTGGAGTCATTGGGATTAAACATGCAGATTTATTTTACTGGGTTATGATATAACTGTGTATTTGCAGAATGTTAAGCTTATTTCAACTCTATCTCTTGACTTTTTTTCTTTCTGTTTTTTTTTTTTTTTCTCCTCTCTTCTTCCCTTCACGTCCCCCCAGAGTGAGTCCATACCTCGAGAATCTGCTGCGCGCGGAGCTCCTTCTCCATCCGGATTTGCTGAATGCGCTTTATCTTTTCCTGCTCGGACAGAAGAAGAGAGAGGGTGTGCGTTAATTGAAAGCGCCGCCGTGCATTTAAACGAAGCCGCGGATGGTAGGATTAGCAAAACTCTCGACGGTTCGTGCAGAGCGGAGGACGCGACTCTGTCAGTCAGTGATGAGCACAAAGTTTCGAGGAACTCGGTTAACTTTTCAGACTTCTAAGACCTACTCCTTGTGTGTGTGTGTGTGTGTGTGTGTGTGAGTGTGTGTATTATATATGCATAAAGAATAAGGAATGAGGACTGGAACAGGGACTATCTGGCATTTTGGACGCAGGACCGGAGTCACGCGCTTAATTAAAACACTGACCTGCTGTTTGAGGATCTTGATTTGCTCCTTCTGTTTCCTCCTCTCCTCCGCAGCCATGATGGCTAAAACAAACAAACAAACAAACAAACATTAAAAAAATATATATATATAATTTTGCGCACAACTACATTCAGTTGCAAAACTATTGGCACCCTTCAAGATGTACAGCATGCAATTTGGCATATCTTTCACAATTTGTATACATATTGTATATGCACACACTGCCAGTCAAAAGTTTGTACACCCTTTCTGATTTCGTGGTCTTTCCTGATTTCTATTTCTCTTTACACTGTAAAGACTCTTGCGCTCTACATTTAAAAAAAATAATACTATAAAATGCTGTATTTAATTAATCAACAAAAAAAAGTCTAAGACCAAAATAACTGGTTTAGACAAGCCTTTATTTAAAGTGCAGTCTTGGGTACAATTTCCTTCTGTGGATTTTTTTTTTTTGGGGGGT
>JAOVVA010000012.1:7002927-7015427 GCA_028565275.1 Leiocassis micropogon | reverse complement strand
AGGAGTAAGAAGTTTTGGCGTTAATTGCTTGTTGGTTTTTAGAGGAGGATTTTTTTTTTTTTTTTTATGAAGCTAACTGCATTCGTTTACAAAACTGAATTACGCAGTGGGGAACCCAATGCTAGAGATAAGAGCCTGGATGAAAAAGCAGAGCTCTTTCATCCCGTCTCTCTCTCTCTCTCTCTCTCTCCCTCTCTCTGACCTTTTCACAGAGGGCTGGTCAATACAGAGAGACGGATACTGAATACCAACTGCGTCCTGAAACTCTTCGTCCGAAATTGGCTTTCTCGCTACACGGAAGAACTGCTGGAGCTCATTTGCTTTTCTGCTAAATGAAAAAAAACTAAATGATGAAACGGACGTGTGATTAATTCCTCCTTAATGCGGTGCCGGGTTTCACCCGGTTATCAATCAATTTAGCGCAGGTTGTGTGCGCACGCCCACCTGTTTCAGTCTGAAGTCGGCGATGTGGGACAGCGAGCCTTCCAGAAGCTTCCTGCTGCTCAGCGAGTCCAGAGACGGGGCCTGAGACTTGTGGGCGGAGCCCCGTGCCCTAGGGGAGGGGCTCAGAGCTGGTGGTTTGGGAGAGGACGAGAGAGGGAGGGGTTTGGGAGGGGAAGGGACCGAGAGCGGTTTAGGGGAGGAGCAGAGAGAAAGTGGGATCGGTTGATGAGCAGTGACGGTCAGGGGTCGGGAAGGGGAGGAGCTGAGGCGCGGAGGGGAGGAGTCATGCTGCGGTTCGCCGATCAGAGCCAGCGTTTTGGCGTTAATGGCGAGGCCAGTGGACTGGATGACGCTGGTGGGCTGCGCGAGTCTGTCTCTGGATTTGGAAACGACAAGCGGTGAGGACTGAGAGCGGGCCTCCGGGGTGGCGCTGCCCTCCCGGAGGTCCCACGATTCCACTGGTCTGGATTGTTCCTTTTTACTCGGCCGCAGGTTTGTGGATACGACCTGCGGAACGATCAGGGAGAAGGAAAGGCGCTTAGGTTCAGAGCAATACGATTTAACGTTTTGACAAAGTTACACTAAGCGAACCTTCAATTTCTTTTTCTTCTGTGGTTCTTTTTCAGAGTCTGACTCTTCGCTGTCTTTACTCTGGTCGTCGTCATCGTCGTCCTCCTCGCCGAGGTCGTCCAGGTCACTGCTGCTGACTCCTTCGATGTCGCTGTCCAAAGATGATCCTGACTCGCTGTCACTCACGCCAGATCCATCTGTCTGCTTCTTACGCGGTTTCTACAGCAACACCGAGAGTTAAACAAGGAACCTGACAGACAGACGGTCAAAATGTCGTCTCACCTAGATGTAGTGTCTGTAACTTATTTGAATTAAAATCTTTCAGTGATCTGTCATTCAGATGAAACTTGGCCAATTTGGATTTCACATGAAAAGACATAAACCTGAACAAGTGTATTATTCTAAAATGCAAAAAGATATTGCAATATGAATTTGACATGGTTACGGACACTACAGATTTTCCTTGGGGAAAAAATACTTTTAACTTTGTACTAAATGCTTTAATTTAAGCAACAATTTAAAAAAATCTTAAAAAAGGTCAATCTTAAAATGCCTCTAGAAGCTTACACCAATGTTAGTATCAATACTCATAAATAAATCTGAATAATTTGCATTTTAAATGATAATTGCTTGAAGTGAGACAGTATAACGCTGAAAAATGGCCAGCAGGTGTTTTATTCCTCTTAGACCACAACATTTTATACTGATTTATTCACACTGGAGACTCCTTCCATAAATTTTATACAGCTGGTACTACGGAGCAATCCAACAAATCAACGCTTCCTGTCGAATCAGAATCAAGAAATTACGAGCTCTGATACAGTCTGATCTACGGGGGTCTTTAACACGTGGTGTGGTTTAAAATAAAAGAATAAAACACGAGGCGAAATGCAAAACTCACAGAGTCCAATGTCCAGAAAAAACAACAACAAACAAAATAAAAAAACGCATTTAAAGCCCAGCAGTTTGACGACACGGTCACACGGTTCCTGCTAACGTGCGTAATGAGACCCGCTTGGCATGATCTCAGATGTGATTAAACAGGACTCGAGTGTAGCCGCGGCACGACAGACACACGTCATAAACTTTTACTGAGCCGGTTCTGGCAGGGAAAAGCACGGCGATGCGTTTATAATCAGATCACCACTGCAACAACAACAACAAACGAAGAAATGTTGCAGAACGTCAGCGAAAAAGTCTTCCTTCCCGTTTAGTTTCGCCATCTTGCTTTCCGATACACATCCGAGTTTGAGTTTTAGCGTCCGATGAAGCCGAGCTTTCATTTTTTGCCAATGACGAGAAATTACATGAGACAAGAAATTACAAGATGAAGAACAATATGAAGAGCTGTAATAACGCCCTCTGTAGGTTTTACCTTCTCTTTCGGTTTTTGCGAGGCTTTCTCTTGGAGCTCTCCTGTGCTGTTGCCGTGATAAGAGGCCTTGCGGGCGCGGGGCTTGCCGCTGGAGGTGTTGAGAGCGGGCGAGGACGTTGCTGACGCGCTGCCTTTTGTCGTGGACGGAGAGACCACGCTGCCGTTCAGAGCTCCGTTAACACCTGGGAGATTGACATCGGATACAAAAAAACGTTAGTCTCAGTTTTATTCAAGGTTTATGTGAGAAAAAGTCTGTGTATGAGTGCAGAACTACTACTGGGGACCACGGTATAAAAATACAGAAGGTGATATTCACATGCACCCGATTCTAGTAATTATAATAATTAGGAACGCAAAATGCTTTTTTTTTTTAAAGCACTGGAAATTTAGGTAAAAGTGCAAAAAAAATTAAGAAATTAACATTCAGTTTTTCGTCACATGGACCTTATAGCACAGTGAAATTGTAAAAAAAAAAATTCTCGCATATCCAAGTTAGGAAGTTGGGGTCAGAGCACAGGGTCAGCCAGGACACAGCGCCCCCTGGAGCAGACAGGGTTAAGGGAACCTCCGAACTTTCGATCAGCAACACAGAGCCTTAATCGTTTGAGATACCACTTTACAGCACGAACAGGATGAAAAGAAAAAAAGAAAAACGCTGCGAGTGTGAACCGTGTCAGCAATCGGGTCAGATTAATTAGAATAAATAAAAGTAAGGTACCATTGTAGTTCATCTCGCTTTAGTCTGTCTTGCTAATCTTGCTTAGCTCTGCATCTTCTTTATATTCTTCTTCTTTGTTGTTTAATGACCGGGCGGTTGGAATCCAGTAGGTAACATTACCGCCAACGTTACATCTCATTCTCCCTCATCAAGCCGATTTCCAGTCCAGCCTTCCTTAAAAACAACGTCTAACGCTTCCTTCCCTCATTTTATCACGTCTTATTCTGTGTCTCGAAATCTTCATCTGTTCTGTGTTTTTTTTTCTTCCAGGAACTTCCACACACTCTATCTTCTTTACATGTTCCCTCTCAGTACCGCTCTGCGTCTTTGGTTGAACTTCTATAGGTTGCATCACCACCACCTATTGACCTCTTTATACCTCAACTTTCCTGTCCTTTAAACAGGCCGACTTTCCGGTTCAGTCTTCCTCAAATCAAACGCAATAAACAGCTGTGTTCTGTGTCAATAGTAACAAAAAAGTGAGAGCGAAACACAGCTGTTTATTGTGTTTGATAAACGCAAAAAAGTTGTACACCAGATTAATAAAAATGCATTCACATGAATGCAGTGCTTTTATTAAATCTGACATTTTTTAAGCACCTCGGCATATGACCTTTCATACGAATGAGAATTTTCCCAACAAGAACTAAAATTTTGCAAGAAATTTGTCTCGGCATACGAGTGACCGATCCAGTTGCGCGTACATCCGGTTGCGTGTACGTCCAGGAGCCATTCAAAACTTGTTTGCGTCAGTGGAAAGCCAGACGAAGCGAGTTTACACATTTTATTTTATTTATTTTTTTGCATTTTGTCCAGGATTTAATGAGGACATAGCACAATGGGACACAAGAACGTTAGCAAGAAGAAAAGGGAGCCGCTTTCAGTCTGGTTTTTAAAGCAGCTTGTGCCAAGAGGAATCAAAAATTAAGGTTAAGTGAAGTTTAATGTCTATTTATTTCATATTTTACTTCATTTACATGTTGTTTCTAAATGTTTTGATTGTTTTATATGCAAAAATATAATTAATTATATTGTTGGAAATTGGTAATATTGGTAATATTTTTGGGTGGCTAGAACGGATTATCTGCATTTACATTTTTTCTATGGGAAAATGTGTTTCATAATACGGATTTTCACCTTAAGAGCTCGTCTCCAGAGGTACCGCTGTAAGATGAAATGTTCATATATATCCAGATATTTCACTTGCTAAAAATCGTTAAAAAATGTGCTTTTTCCTTAACATGCATTAACGATGGAAACACACACACACACACACCTCTCGCTGTGCCCTGAAGCACAGATCTACTTAATCACTGAACTGAAATTCAGTTTGTCTTCATATGAAACTGGACACCAGACTGTATCGAGTTGATAATTACTACAAATTAGGAAGACTGAGCGAAAAAAAAAAAAAAAAAGACAGACAAGAAATGGAATTATCCTCGACCGTCTCGCAACACGCGAAACCGGATTACTGAACTAAACCCCAGCTCTGTATCCGACATTATTTCCACGAATCATTGATTAGGCGTCGTGTTACGGTACGGCGCGCGCGGACTCGGGTGCTGAGCTCTGCAACCTCGGCGTCGTTCACCTTTAGGACCCTGGCTGCTTTTGCTCAGGGTTTTAGACGTATAGGGCGTGGCCTCGTGGTTCTGTAGGGGAGGGGCGAACAGCGGGGGCAGGCCTAGGAACGGAGGGAAGAAGGCCGCTGGACTCCGCCCGTGAGCTTCGGCTGCTCTCCACCACTCTGGGATTCGAGAGAAACACACAGGCGAGAGCAGTACGTTATATATATGACATCGTAGCGCTGTGACACGTTGTTCTTGAATCTGATTGGTCAGAAGGTGAACATCAGATTGCCTTTTTAAAAACATGATATTCATATTAGACATCCATCTGTGTTAGCTATTAAATTATAATGATGCATTGACATTTTATTAGTGACAGCATAGAGCATTACAACAGTACACAGTGTTTATATTCTCACTCACACACACACACACACACACACACAAGCATCACACTGAGGTCATTCGGTGTTAGGCAAATCTGAAAAAACAACAAAAGATGAATAGAAAGGACAGAATAAAATAAACGTGTTGTGTTTCGTGATGGCTTGAGGGTTTGATCGACTGTGAGGCTGCGTTCACAACACACTTCTGATTTTTCTTTTTTTTTTTATCCTAATGGTTTGGGTCTTTGAGCCTAATGGGCTGTTTGAACTGAGCGCACAATTTGCCTTTTTTTTTTTTGAAGGTCGGATCAGTAAATTTTATGGTACGTGGACCTAGATCGGATAAACATTCGAGGAGTGGTCATGTGACTCAATCAGAGTGGAATCTTGTGACTTTTTGCCTCTGCGCATGAGTCGGGCGCTCGCTGATGTCATCGGTCAGCGCCGGCAGCGCAGGGATTTTCACAGCAGCTGTTAAATCAGCTAAAGCGACCCGTCTGGCTTTCTTCCTGACCAGACATTTACATTTAGGCATCTGACAGATGCTCTTTTGCGTCATTGGATAGATCCTTACACACTGGAGTCCTAAATTACTAACTAAGTACCATCAGTCAAACACTGTTGGGAAAGGGGTTGTTGTTTAAAAAACAGATAGGTCTTTAGTCGTCGCTTAAAGATTGCCAGTGACTCAGATATATGGACGTCTAGAGGAAGTTCATTCCACCGAGTAGGTGCCAGAACAGAGAACGTCTTTCTCGGTCCATGAGAGATCTTTGAGAGATCCCTAAGAGATTTCTGATAGATCACTGAGATCCCAGAGAGATTTCTGAGAGATCCCTGAGAGATCCCCGAGAGATCCCTGAGAGATCCCCGAGAGATTTCTGAGAGATCCCCGAGAGATTTCTGAGAGATCCCCGAGAGATTTCTGAGAGATCCCGAGTAATTTCTGAGAGATCCCTGAGAGATTTCTGAGAGATCCCCGAGAGATTTCTGAGAGATCCCTGAGAGATTTCTGAGAGATTTCTGAGAAATCCCTGAGAGATCCCCAAGAGATTTCTGAGAAATCCCTGAGAGATTTCTGAGAGATCCCTGAGATTTCAGAGAGATTTCAGAGAGATTTCTGAGAGATCCCTGAGAGATTTCTGAGAGATCCCTGAGAGATTTCTGAGAGATCCCTGAGAGATCCCTGAGAGATTTCTGAGAGATCCCTGAGAGATTTCTGAGAGATCCCTGAGAGATTTCTGAGAGATTTCTGAGAGATCCCTGAGAGATCTGAGGCTTTTTCTTTTGTAATGTTGTTGAACTTTGTCTGTAAGCCTACAGAAACACAACGATCTTCCTCTCATTCTAACACACAGTGCTTTCCCCCATCGATGGCATGGAAACGTTTATAACAACAAGACCATAATAATAATAACAATAATAATAACAATAACAGTAGTAAAATGTCTGACCTGTGAAAGCCCCTAGCTGTGGGTGCGCTGCCAGGGCCGCGGTCACTCCCAAAGCCCCGAGACCGCCGAACTCGGGCCGAGCCGTGCCGGGAGAGAGCAGGCCGAAAGCGGGGTGCGCCATCACGGGGAAGGCACTGGGCAACGAGGTCACGGAGGTCACGCTGAACGGCTGCTCGCTTCCCGTCACCCCAAACAGAGGACCTGGAAAAAACAACAGACAAACAAAAAACAGACAAGCTCGTGAGTCTACATGATGTGTGTGTTTGTGTGTGAGAGAGAGACGTGAGACAGGAACATTTTATAAACTTTAAAAGTCAAAGTGCACTGAAGGTCAGAGGACGCTTTAAATGCCTGCTAGTCACATGACAGGCATTTAATTTAATTTATTATTATTATTTTTATTAAATATTTTTTATTAAAGCCCTTAAAACTCAAGTGGCACAGATCCATGCTGGCAACACAGCATAGGTCAAAGACGGTGAAAAAAAATAATAAACTAAAAAATATATACACATATGTGTGTTTGTGCTAATATGGACGCCTTGCCAGTGTGTGTTAACGGGGAGACTTCAGACATCAATCTGTGCATTTGGTGCTGTGTTTTCAAATATGATCATCATATCATACGGTTATCATTACTTTTATGACGTGTAAATTTTCTGTTGCAGCGTGTAAAAAAAATCCTGAGCCTTGATATATGTTTATTAAAAAAAACATACATCAAGGTCTTAAGCCAACAAGACTAGTCCTTCTTATTATAGGATTAAAATATTGTTTAAAAGCACAAAGACGGTGGTTGGAGGAAAATCCACTGCAGACGTCTGAACTCGGCATGACCTCGACCCTAACCCAGGGAGTCACGGGAACACGCCACTTCAACCAGGAGACGCGGATCAGCCCGGTGTAAGTCTCTACACATGGAGAATTTGTCATGCACGTTCCCAGCTTTACACACACGCACACACACACACACACCTCTACGCCAGATAAGGAGGGGTAAAAAGCCCTCCACAAACACACACAAACTGTTGGTTTGGCGTAATTCACATTTTTTGGAGGGAGATGCGATGCTATTAACCCCCACTCCCTCCCTCCCCCCAGTCCCACACACACACACACACACACACACACACACACACACGCATACACACACACTCAGTGAGAAAAGGAGAGCTCTCTCTCTCCTTCTCTGTGTGTGTGTGTGTGTGTGGTGGCTTTTCTGGGCGAGTTTCAAATGCAAGGGTCCTGATAAGTACGTGGTGTTTAATGTAATCACAGGCTTGCTGACGGACGCTGACCGAAAGCTATGATCAAAAGAAGAAAAGAAAAGAAAAGAGAGAGAAGAAAAAAAAATAAAAACCCTCGGAAGTGATACAGTGAGCTGTCACGACTATTCAAACGTAGATTTGTTAAAAAAAAAAAAAAAAAAAAGGGCACTGTGCATCAAATCACTAGAGTGAAATCACCATCATCATCATCATCATCATGAGAGAGTGTTGGTTTGGTTTTTTGTTTTGTTTTTTCAGGATGATGGGGCGTCCTTCAGGAGTCAGGTACACCACACGTCTGCGCCACATATTCCACAGAAACCTAATTTGCATTAGGGAGCGTGAAAAGAAAAAAAAAGAAAAGAAAGAAAGAAAGCAAGAAGCGTGTCTGAGCCGGAGGCGTTCCAGCGGTAGCGGCGGCAGCAGCACGGACACGTGCCAGGTCAGACTCAGGCGGAGGGAAAAACTGATGACAGAGAAATATGGAGAGGCTTTTTTGCTGCAACTGGGAGGAGACGATGAACAGATGTGCGTGTGTGTGTGAGTGTGTGTGGACGGTGAAGACGGACGGATGGTGCAGGAGAAAGTGTTCCCACTGGGCACCGCTCGCTTTACACGCTTCAGACTCTTGTCTTTCTCTTTCTCCTTCTCCATATTTCTCTTAAACACACACACACACGCATTGAACTGATCTGACACTGGAGACTCCTTCCTTTTTCTTTAACGTGTCCTATCAGAACGCGTCACCCGCGTCAACAGTTACTATGGGAATAATTAGTTAATATTATAACGGGGTGTTGCAGGAAACGGATCAGAACCGGGATGAGCTCGTTCTCCAGGAAGCCTGACATTCACTCCTGGTGACACACACACACACACACAAAAGCAATGGCGGAAAAGCATCGTCGTCACGTTAATGCGCTTTCAGCCACCGATAATTAAATCACACAGAGACAGAGAGAGAGAGAAGAATGACAGGATCACTCGCTATCCTTCTATCCCTCTCTCTCTCTCTCTTTTTATTTTTTCTTCACACTCACAAACCTTATTTGTCTTCCTTCTCATTTTTTTCTGTTACACTCGTTACCCTCACACACACACACACACAATCAACCATCAGCGTCCCCTCCTTCCTCCGCGTCCTTCACTGTGACAAACGGGGCCGTCTGAGAGACAGAGAGAGAGAGAGAGAGAGAGAGAGAGAGAGCGCGCGCGCCGCCGCAGCGTCTCCTCGCCCCGCTCGCTCGTGTGGGATGCGGAGCGGAGGGATTAACGTGCCCTTTGTTGGCGTCAATCACGCCGCCGCCGACAGATTGGAGTTAATTGCCAAGCCTGCGTTTGAGGGGGAGAAGGCGCAGACGTGCGCTCTCCATTTTAGCCCTGCGACATGCTCGCGGCTTCTCCATTTCAGAGCGGACCTGCGCGCGCCTCGGCCGACGTCGGCGTGACGGACGTGTGGGGGGAAAAAACGTAGATATGTTTAGGATTCTGTAACGATAAAGCTGTTAGATGAGTGTAAGGTCACTTAGAGCTTGGATTCTGTTCAACAACAACACAAAAAAAAGTACCTTTTTTTCCCCATATTCATAAAATACACAGATTGTGTGAATATGTAAATAAGGAAACGCCCCCCAGCCCTGCAGGCCCCACCCACTTCCACTGGTACATTGACGCTGCATGGCACACATTTACATCGCGGGAAAAAAAATGATTGGCCTTTATTTTATTTTTAGAAAGGACAAGGAAAGACAAGACAGGAAAGTAGGGGAAAAGTCTCGAAAAGAAAGAACGAAGAAAAAAAAGAGAAAAACACTGGAAATTAAAAGGTATAGTACAGAGAAGGAGAGATCAACGCTAAAAAACTGAGGAAAAAGGGAAAATAAGAAAAGGAAAAAATTAATTATTAAAAAAACCCAAAGGAATTAAAGGGGAAGGAACAAAAAAAAGAGAAAAAAGGACAAAAAAGGAAAGAAGAGGAAAACTAAAAGAAAGGAAGGAAAGGAAGGGAAAGAGTGTATAAGACAGAAGGCAAAAGTGACACTGAAAATTTTATGAAAGAAAAAAGAAAAGGAAAAAAGAAATTAGTAAAAAAAAAAAACGAAAATGAAGGAAAAACAAGAAAGAAAGAAAATAGAAAAAAACAAAAATTAAACAGGAAAGGAAACCTAAGGAAAAGGAAAAGCATGGAAAATAAAATTACAAAAATAGCAGGGAAAGAAAGAAAAAAGGAAGTAAAGGTGATGAGACAGAAGGCAGAAGTGACACAAACACAGAAGGAAAAGGAAAAGAAAAACAAATAAGGACAAGAGGAGCAAAAAAAAATAAAAGGAAAATAAAGGGAAAGTTCAAGATTTACGTTTATTTTTTCCGTCCTTACAGGAAGCCCACATTCTATGAATATGCAAATTGGACACATAGATGCCCCACCCCCTTCCTTCCCTTTGAGCACAGACGTTGCGTGGCCTAGATTCCCATTAAAATATAAATATCTAAAAAAATTTATTTTTAGAAAGAAAAGGAAAAAATAGAAAAGGACATAAAAAAGAAAAGAAAAGAAGAAAATCTGAAAAAGGAAAGGAAGGAATGCTTTGAAAAAAAAAAACGTTTATATTTAGTTCCTCTAAGAATTCCCCCCGACTTTAACTTTGCAGTCGAGTGTCAGAGAATTTTAAGTCTTAAAAAAAACTTTGAAATCTTTGGACTTTTAGGTGAAGTTTTAACTTAAAAATCCACTTTTATGCTCAAATATTTTCTAATTCTAACAGTAAAATTTCAGCCGTTGATTCCTAGAGATTGTCAGCAGAGAGCCGAGAGAGAGAGCGTACAGCGCCGATAAACACGGCACCCTGTTCAGGCCTCGGGCCCCCCGGAGACGAGCACAAGCTAAAGATCCACTCGGTGCCCCTGTGCTGAGACCACACACACACACACACGTGTAGGAAGGGGCGCAGACAGGAGAGATGGTCGACATGAGCACCTAATGGGGGTGTGGCAGGACGAACGCGCGGATGAGGAACGAGACTGCTGCTGACGCCGAGCAGGACGGCAAAGACAAACCCGCTTCAGCTTCACTGACACACTGAGGGAAACGCAAGGATCGGGTTTGGGAGAAAAGGAACGGAAAAGAGACTGGAGGAAATTAAAAAACTGAAAGGAAAGGAAAAAGGGAAAAAAAGAAAAGGAAAAAATAAGTAAACACAAGTCAGAAAAATCGAAGGAAAAAAAGGAATAAAGAAAGGGAAGGACAAGAAAGAAAATGGGACTGAAAAAAAATGAAGAAAAGTAAAAGAAATGAAGACTGAATAAGTGAAAAAAACCAACAAAAACAAAGCTAAAGGAAAAGAAAGGAAAGGATTAAAGAAGGGGAAAAAAAGGAGACTGGAAAGTAAAAGTTAAAAGGAGAGGAAAGGGAAATCCGGAATACTGGAAAACCGACAAGAAGAAGGAAAGAAAACTAATAGAAAGTAAAAAAAAAAAAATAGGGAAAAAAGAAAAGGAAGGACAGGACAGGAAAAACAATGGGAGGAAAAATAATAAACAGGAAGAACAATGGGAGGAAAAATAACAAGACGCGGAAAGAACAGGACAGGGAATGGACACGAGAAAGGAATAAAAGAAAAGGACAGAAATTCTCAGGGAAAATGAAGAAAATTAAAAAATGAAATAAAATGAAAGCTAAACAGTAGGAAAAGAAAAAAGTAAAGAAAAAAATAGGAAAATGTAATTATTAAAAAAACAGAAAAAGAGAGGAAAGGAAAGGAAAAAAGAAAGGGATGGACAGGAAAAAGAAGGAAATGAAAAAGGGAAGAGGAAAAAGGAAAAGGGATGGAACCAAGAGAAAAGAAAATAAGAGGAAAGGAAATGGACAGGAAGTGAAGGTGAGGAACTGAGCGCTTGTGTGTGTGTGTGTGTGTGTGTGTGTGTGTGTGTGTGTGTTTAAGGCGAGTGCGGGTCTCAGACCCTCGGCGGTAGCGGCGGTGTGACAGGAGACGGTTATAATTGCGAGCGTCTCATTAACGCAGCAGCTTTTCACTTTGCAGCCGAAGCTGTGAGCGCAGACGCCCGGCCGCCTCGCCGACGCTCCTCACACCTTCCATACTCACACCGTAATGATGGCACGCGCCAGTCACACCGCTTCTACTATACACACAGCGGGAGCACAGGGAGCAGGACCTCTCACTCACACACACACACACACACACACACACGAGATACTGCACATGCGAGTGTGTGTTGCGTGAGGTTCGATTTTATTTTCACATTATCTAAAAGAAATGTGTGTACATAATGTGTGAGTTAATTGCTTGTGTGTGTGTGTGTGTGTGTGCGCGTTCCTACCGCAGGCGGCGAGCGAGGCCGCGGCTCCTAGGTTCAGGCTGCTCTTGGCGTTGGCCGCGGGAGACACTGAGGATGAGGATGAAGATGAGCTGGTGTGTACGGAGACCGGGGTGGAGGAAGGCGAAGCCAGTCGCTCTCCAGACTCCATATCTGTCAAACCCAATCAAACCAGAGCGGTTAGAATCTCTCACACACACACACACACACACACACACGCACACACACACACACACACTGCCACTCTTCCTTTTACATCTCACTTACCCCAAACAATATACCTATTTAAAACCAGTCACTAGTCATTCGATGCAACACACCCACTCACCCACACACTTATAATACACACACACACACACACACACACACACACACACAG
>JAOVVA010000012.1:6955735-6969448 GCA_028565275.1 Leiocassis micropogon | reverse complement strand
CTCTCTTCCTCCCCCCCTCTCTCTCTCTTCCTCCTTCTCTCTCTCTCTCTTCCTCCTTCTCTCTCTCTCTATTCCTCCTTCTCTCTCTATTCCTCCTTCTCTCTCTCTCTCTCTCTCTATTCCTCCTTCTCTCTCTCTCTCTCTATTCCTCCTTCTCTCTCTCTCTCTCTCTAACAGCGGGGGAGTGACCTGGCAGCTGGGCCTTCAGAAACCAACCAATAAAGCACAAAACACACCCCCTACACACACTCACACAGATATATTCCCTCTGTTCCCCTCAGGACCATCTGCACAACACACACACACACACACACACACACAAGGGTTTCAAAACACTTCCTGGTTGAGACAAACTCGGGGACCAATCACGCGCTGCCATTCAAACAACATTACAGGAAGTCATAGAAATGTTTATCTTTTTAGTTTTAATAGAAGGTCTCATACCATAATTAATAATTTATAAATATTCATGACATGGTTAATATGAAAGAAAAATAGAAGGTTTATTATTATTATCTATTTATTAATAAATTAATTAATAAATACAAATAATATTTTTAAAAAACTATCCTGGTGGTTAGTGTTATATTTAGGGGTGGGGCAGTGGGCGGGGTTTGCATTCTGACCTTTAATTAATTTGCATAGAATTCTACAGAATCGAAATAATGTTTCCTACGATGTGAATGCGTTCCCCCATTTAATGCGATCTTTAGAATTCTGGATTCTGATTGGTCAGAAGGTTTGGATTGATTGGCGGTTTCTTGGCAACATTTAAAATCTCTCACTTTATCATCTTCATTGTCTCTCTTTATCCATCTATCTCCCTCCATCACTCTTTTTCTTACTCTATATCACTCACTTCTCTCTATCTCTCACTCTATCTCTTTATCTCCTTCCATATCTCGCTCTGTCTCACTCTATCTCCATCCATCTGCCCATGTCTCATTCTCTCTCTTCTTCCATCACTCTTTATCTCTCCCCTTATCTCCATCCATCTCTTTATCTCTCTCTCTCTCACTCACTCCATCTCCATCTATCCGCCCATGTCTCATTTCATCTCTCTCCATCTCTCTCTCTCTATCTCTTGTTCCATCTCTCTCTACGTCTGCATTCAGACCTTTAATCTTTAACATTCGCACCGAGTTCGACAGGATCATGATAATGTTTCCCATGACGTGAAAGTGTTCCCCCTTCAGAATTCTGGATGCGGATTGGTCAGAGCGTTTTTGATTGATTTGCTTGATTGGTTTCTTGGCAACATTTAAAATAGAGGGGGGGATATAAAAAAAAAAGAAAGATGGAGAAGCTCGTGGAGGAGTGAACGTTTATAGTCGCTTTAAACGCGAGAAAGAAAGGTCGAGGGCTCGCTTGTTTGTGGGCGGGGCCTGATAGTAAACGCAGCTATAAACGGAAAATAAGAAAAAAAATGGACGACGGTTGACATCTGGTTTGAAAAGTAACGTGTAGATTGCAAGGAAATAAACACTACTGTCTCTATCACATACACAGACAAATTGGCGGTTATATGTTTTCTTGTATTTGACCCGTGTGTGTGTGTGTGTGTGTGTGTGTGTGTGTGATTCACGGTGGTGAGCTTCTGTAAAGTACAACCACACCTTTCTATATTTGCCCTTCACAAAGACATAAATAATGACTCTGCTCTCCGTGCGTGTGTGTGTCTATGTGTGTGTGCACAAGTGTGTGTGTGTGTGTGTATAAATTAGCTGTGCACAGCACTCTTGAGACACATCCTACGCCGGACACATGCAGGGAAAGATGGAGAGATGAGGCGAGAGAGAGAGGGAGAGAGAGAGAGAGAGAGAGTGCTGAGAGCAAAATGGAGGGAAGAGGAAGAAAGCAGTGAGGGAGGATGGTATATGACAGGGCTTAGACTGATGCGCATAAACACACATACACACACACACACTCCCCTTCCCTCTCTGCGTGCAACTGCGGTGTAAATGTCATCATGTACACAGTTTATCCTCTGTGCGAGCGAGAGGAGCAGATGGAAGGAGGGAGCGAGGGAAGAAGGGGGAAAAGGGAGAGAGGGGGAAAAAAGAGGGAGAGAGAAAGAAAGAGCAAGCGAGCCCACTGCGGAGAGGAGGAGAGGAGCGCAGCAGCCTCTCCTGTCGTTCCTTCATTAGTATTCCAGCGCTCACTCTTCAGAGCCATCTTCACACACACACACACACACCGGTTTTTAGCATCGGCGACGCAGGGGAAAGGCTCGCGGCCTCGACGCAAACAATCGTTACGGCCGTTTCTCCGCATCGCGCCTTCCTCTTTCGTACCCGAGCCGGCGACCGCAACATGAAGCTACCAGGGAGAATCTCCATGATTAGATACACGCCGTAACACGTGGTGTATCATACAACACCAAAAACAAACAAACAAAAAAAAAAACAGACGATTCGATTCGATACTGATCTGACGCGATGTGGGCCGATTTTTACGTCTGATATTCAATAGATCCGGTTATAAGCGATTAGATCGGTTCAGCTTCTCACAGCAGAAATGATTCGATTACACGACGGTTCACTGCTGACGCGACGCTCAAGTCCATTCAGCTCGATACGATTTAATTCAGGTTTAATCGAGCTTGATTCAGTTCTGACACGATTCAACTCAGCACAGGTACGATACGATACAGTTCCGCTCGTAGGCGACTCGATTCGTCCGATATTCAGTTCAGTTCATAAATATAATCGAATCGAGGTCAGCTCTAACACGATTAAATTCAGCGCTTAGATTTAGCTCTGATCCGATTTGATTCGGCTCCGATACGAATTCGAGTCGGTTTTCAAACTCTCGTGTGTTTCGATTCCTATTCGATTCAGCTCTTCTATGATTCAATTCACCTCCGATACAATTCAAATCAGAGTCGACTTGGCTCTGACACGATTCGATTCAGCTCTTATACGATTCAACTCACCTGCGACAGCATTCAATTCAGCCCTCGTTCGATTCGATTTAGCTCTGATCCTATCCAATTAATATCTTATAAGATTCAATTTAGCTTTGATCCTAATCAATTCGGCTCTGATCCTATTCAACTCAGCTCTCATTTGATTCAATTCAGCTCTCATACGATTCAATTCACCTGTGACAGAATTCATTTCAGCTCTCACATGATTCAATTCGGCTCTGATCTTATTCAATTCATCTCTTGTACGATTCAATTCGGCTTTCATCCTATTCAACTCAGCTCTCATTTGATTCAATCCGGCTCTGGTACGATTCAATTCATCTCTGATTTGATTTCATTCAGCTCTAACATGATACATTTCAAGTCTTATGCAATATTCATTCAGTTTCCACCATAGGAGCATTTGCAAGAATCTCTCTCTCTCTCTCTCTCTCTCTCTCTCTCTCACACACACACACACACGCACACAGGGCAATGTTCACAGATTGCAGAGTGTATCAATTTTTGTGTGCAATATCTTTTCCCCACCTTTTCAAACCGTCTCTAAGCAGCAGCGTCGTAGACTGTCGGACCGAATTTGTGATCCGGATAATTTTTTACGCTCCGTGCTTTAAGAGCCCACAGTGTTGGAGGCGCAGGTCAGGAGGAGAAGGTGAACCCCAGCAGGAGTTAGGGTTCTACAGGGTGCGTGTTAAGAAATAAAGAGTGAGCTGCTTCTCTACTTAAAAGGATATCGACACCGAGACGATGGCATTTATTTCCTTTTCCGAGCCCGGGGCGCTGAGGAAGAATTTTTTTATTTTTGCAGATATTTAAAAGATTTGCCAATTCCCACCGCAAGCCTAAGTACTGCATTCTGGGTTTCCAGGCTCGATTTCCTCTCTGGTCTTTTTTATTTTAAGGTCAGACACAAACGCGGCACACTCAGCTGAAACACTTCACACTTCACCTGTCTCCGTCTTCTTATACAGAACCAGAAACACATTTCATTTCCAAATCAAACTCTCATCTTTTTCGCCATTTCTTAAGCGCTACTTAAGAAAATCCGAATCCGAATAAAATCCGATCCAATATTATTTCTTTTTTAATACCTCTAACAGCCTGATACTGAGTGCATCTGATACAGAAGTGTAATCAGTTAAAAATTATCAACAAAACAATCTTAAACTTCCTTAAATCTACAAACAAAAACTTCATCTTCACTCGAAGCGAAAGCAGTTTACAGCAGTACAGCGGTGCCTCGGCGTACGAATTTAATCCGTTCCATAGGCGAGTTCGTAAGGTGAAAATTTCATATTGCGAAACGCATTTTCCTATAGGAAATAATGTAAATGCAGATAATTCGTTCCAGTCAACCAAAAATATGACCAATATTACCAATTTCCAACACTATAATCATATTTCTGCATATAAAAACAATCAAAACATTTAGAAAAGACGTGTAAATGAAGTAAAATATAAAGTAAACAGACATTAAACCTCACATAACCTTAATTTATGATTCCTCTCGGCACCGGCTGCTTTGAAAACCAAACTGAAAGCAGCTCCCTTTTTATCTTGCTAACATTCTTGGGACCCGTGGTGCTCTGTCTTCACTAAATCTTGCACAGAATGCAAAATAAATTAACCTGGCTTGGGTTTCCACTGACGCACACGAGTTTTAAACGGCCCCGGACGACTCGGTTTTCGTTCGCTCGTATGCCGAAAATGCTTCGTAAAGGCGACAATTCGTGGGGCAAAGCGTTCGTATGCCGAGGGGCCGCTGTAACTGGGGAACCACAGAGCTGAATCCTGGCTCCTGATCAGTTCCCTGCTGATGGTGTAAGTGGAATAAAACACCTCAGGATGTTTAGTTCCGGTAAAACCATCGACTTCCTCGTCCCGTACCCGCTGTAGATGTGATACAGAGAGGTTTAATAAGAGAGCCCTGACACTGTGTGTAAAACATTTACCCAAAGCTACGTCCACACACACACACACACACACACAGCGACACACGCTGCAGCGTACAACGCATATATACACAAACACAGTGTGTGTGTTAGAGAACACAAAACCTGAGAGGAGCGAGACGTCACCAGGATGCAGGAAGGTAATAATCCAAGGAGGCGACGTTAAACTGGAAGTGACGTTTAACCAAAAACAAACAAACAATGTTTTAAAGTTGTTTCCAAGCTGGAGTTATTAATGTTAAAGAAATGTGACCCCCCTCCCCAAACCCTTATTTAATATATTAGTAGATTATTTATGTAACCTTTCATTAAATATTTTTTTTTGGAGGTACAAGGCGACAGTGCTAACCACTACACCACCGCGTCGCCTCAAGTCATGTTATTATTCATAAAATTGAATTAAAAAACTAATAATGTTTATTAATACTTTTTTTTTTTTAAATATATTTTTCATCGATATCATGTGCATCCTCCATGAGGTGTTATTTTCCCCCTTTTTTATATTTATTTTATTAATTTATTCTCCCAAACTTTTGTCTTGGGCGATTGTGGCGCGTCTTAAACAATCTGGCTAATCTAAGCAATCAGCTGTGATAGCGGGTTTTCTTCGCTTAGCCGCGCACACGTCAGTTACCTCGCAGCGAGCCGGGGAACGGTTACGCTTGTTGTTTTTTAACGCTAAACAGAGCAGAATGGAGCGGCGCAGTCAAACACCGAGCGGATTCTCCAGACACAACGTCTTGTGTGCGTTTAAACAGAGATTAATATTACAGAGTTAGCCGGTATTATGGGATGGATCTCCATAGTAACAGGGCTGAGCGCTCTGACGGCCACCCGCTGCTTGTGACCTTCTGAATGTTTCCCCCTTCCTCTCTCTCTCTCTCTCTCCCTCTCTCTCTCCCTCTCTCTCTGTCGTGCTCATCGCTCCGTCTCGGGTGTGATGTGACTCTCCGGGGAAAACTCGCCATCCGAGTCGTTCCATGACGCAATCGCACATCAATCCCGCGCTCATCCCGACAGAGCTCGAGTTTTACTTTTCCACCAGAAACAGGATTATTTTCACACATGATTCAGGAAGACGTCGCGTTAACGCTCGTGTTTAGCGATACGCTGTTCAATGTCTGTTTACATTAAATAATAAAATAAACAACATTTTTTTCATCGCTGCAGTGGGCCGAGCTTATTTGTTAATAAGCCACAATAAAGTAGATTTAAACCTCAACTGACCAAGTCAAGTAATAAAAAGAATTTTTTTTAATGTATAAAAATAATTAGCAAAAACATATAGATATGTATTATAATTTATAATAAAATTACAAATATATGTAAAAATCAAAAAACATTATTATTATTATTTAATGTATTAATTGCACATTGGAGTCATATTTCTGTTTGTAAAAAATCCAATTTAATTTCTGTCTAATTTTACTATATATTTATTTCAAACTAAACATTTAACAATTATATAAAAAAACAAGCTCATAATTTTATTTTTTTTTTTTTTACAAATTTTAAAGACTACCACACCAGCTTTTGCAATCCTTATAATTTAATTCTTTTTTTAAATTATTATTATTATTATTATTATTATTATAATTATTATTATTATTTAATAAATAGATGTCATGATCTCAAATACATTTTTTGAGCTGATGTTCTTGACACTAACACGTCTCAGAGAGGACGTTTAACACCCATGCTCCTTCTTCTCTTTTTTTTTTTTTTTTACATTTTTTGTTAACTGCTTAAACTGTACTCATAAAATAAATACATTTTTGCATTAATGCAAAATAAAAAACTAATATATATTTTTCAGCTCTACGGTTTTCTCTTTACAGCTCGGATGTTTATATTTCAATCAGACGTGTTTGTATAAAACTCATGCTACTCTCTCTCACACACACACACACACACACACACACACACACACACACTTCCTGCGTCCAGAGCCGCACTATCCTTCCCATCGATACAGAACACACAGCTGCCTCTATCTTTAGCATCCGGCACATCACACACAGAGAATCCAGTCAGAGAGAGAGAGAGAGAGAGAGAGAGAGAGAGAGAGATGAAAGGAATATCTATCAGTCTGAGAACTGGAGCTGAACGTTAACTGAAGCTACAAACGTATAATAACCGCTCGCTGTTCTCACAGCTGTAACGCTGAGCTGCTGCGGCGTCAGAGGAGTAAAACACACACCATTACACGCCGCTGGAGGAAACTAATCAGCGTCAGAGCGAGCGCAAGAGACTCGGCTCACACAAACACACACACACACACACACACACACACACACACACACACACACACACACACACACACGTCGCTGCTTAGTTTCCTGGACGAGAACGCCCCAGAGCATGTGGAACTCTCTCTCTGTGTCTCAAACATGAGAGGCCACGCCTCCTCATTAATACTGAAGAGGAGAAGAGAGAGAGAGAGAGAGGGTGATGGAGTGTGAGATGGAGCGGAGGGGTGGAGCAGCCAGTCACTAACTCACACCCTCCCCGCTCTCTCTCTCTCGTTCCTCTCTATCTTTCTTTACTTCTCCCGGTAAATCATTCCATCTCTCTCTCTCCATCTCTCTATCTCACTTTTCCTCTTTTCCTGTTTCTCCATCTCTCTCTCTCTCTCTTCATCTCTTTCCATCCCTTTTTATTTCTCTCTGTCCTTTTCATCTCTCTCTCTTTCCAGTCCTCTCCGTCCATATCGTCATATCTCTCATTCCGCTCTATCTTTCTTTCCATCTCTCTCTCCATCTTTCTCTAGCCCTTTCCATCTCTCTATCCCTCTCTCTCTCTCCATGTCTTTAATCTCTCTTTCTTTCCATTTCTCTCATCTTTGTGTAACATTTTCCTTTTTTCTCTCCCTCGATCCATTTCCATCCATCCGTGTGTCCGTCTTGCTCCATTTCCATCTCTCTTTCTCTCTCCTCCCCACCATCTATCGCTCCCCCCTCTTTTTTAGCTTTTCCTCTGTTTTTCTCCATTACTTTCCATTCTTTTATTTTTCACTTTTCTCTCTCCTTGTCCCTCTTTTCAGCTTTCCCTCCATTTCTCCTTCTCTTCCCCGAATCTCTTTCTCTTTCACTCTCTTTGTGTAAATCGAATTTTTCCTCCGTCTGCCCCTCGCTCATCTTTCTATATCTTACCTTCTTCGTCCTTTACAACTTTCTATTTTCCCCACTCTCCACCTCTCAACACCTTTCTCTATTAGTTTTTCCTTCTGTCTTTCTCTCTCTCTTTCCTTCCATCTGTCCATCACATTTTGTCTCCATTTATCCCTTCATCTCGCCCATCATAACTTTCTGCATCTTTCCATCTCTCTCTTTTCTTCCTTCATCTCCATCCCTGTCTTTCTCTCTGTCTCTCCGTCTCTTTCCCTCTCTCTCTCTCCATCTATCCCTGCCCCTTTTTCAGCTTCTCCATTTCTCTCCCTACATCACTTTCCAAACATTTCTCCCTCTTTCCATCCTTCTCTCCATCTCTTTCACCGTCTCTGTAGATTAACCTTCTCCCCCATCTGCCCCTCTTTTATCTTTCTATCTCACCATCTCTCTTTTTTTGTCTCCCTCTCTATTTTCCCTCTCTCTCTCCATCTATCCCTCCACCTTTCCAGCTTTTTCTTCATCTCTCCCATCATTACTTTCTGTATCTTTCCATCTCTCTCTGTTTCCTTCTTATCATTTCATCCCTGTCTTTCCCTCTCTCCTTCTTTCAATCTATCCCTTCCCCTTTTTCAGCTCCTCCTCTCATTTCTCTTCCATCACTTTCCACAGCTCTCTCTCTCCCTCTTTCCATCATTCTCTCCATCTCTCCCATCATAACTTTCTTTCTATATCTTTCCATCTTTCCTTTCTTCTTTATATTTTTCATCTCATTCTTCATCTCTCTCTCTCTCTCTCGCTCTCTCTGCTGAGGTAATGACTCTCGCTGGGGATCTGGACATCCAGACTCAGCTCAGGCGGGCGTCCATTATACATTTCTTCTCCTCTGTCTCACACTCACACACTCACTCACACACACACACACACACACAACCACAAAAAGCCAGGCGTCCATTACACTTCTCAAACAATCTGTGTGTGTATGTGTTTTGCCTCAAAGATTACGAATACACACACACTCTCTCACTTACACACACACACACACACACACACACACACACTCTCTCACTTACACACACACACACACATCCTGCACAGCATCAGCAGTAAAACCAGGCTCCACTTCCATCGCTCTTGCTCCAAATCTCCTCAGCAGGAAACACACACACACACACACACACATGCACACACACACACGCACACACACCGAGCGCTGTCCTTGGAAAAAGAGAGAGCAGCACTTCCCACATCTGTTCTTTTAGCCATCCTCCTTGAATTTTAATTTTTATTTTTTAACGACTCTCCACTTCCTCGTTTCCGGCTCCTTCGCCACTTCGAGTTTCAAGGCCGCAGTGGGCGGGGCTTCACACAGAACGGGGGAACTTTAGAGGACACGTGTACGATTACACGCACTAGTGTGTGTTTTGCGGAATCGTACAGTGTATGCATGAGCTAATTAATTAACTGATTAATTAAAAAACTAAAATTATATAAACTAAAATATAAGAGGAATAAAACAGCAGCGACGGTAAATTCACATCATTTCTGACAGAAATCGTCACCTAAACACGTAAATGCAGGTCGCCCAGAACCGTAAACGCGGCTCAAGTGGGTGTGGCTTGGATATCGTTAAAGGGGCGGGTACTGATTTCATCAAAAAGCTGGATTTTATGAATGGAGTGATCCTGCAGCGGTCGTGTGTGGACGTGATGAGCGTTTGTGTAGAAAGTGATTTATTAATTAACGTCGGAACGATTTTATGCTCTTCTAGACATTAGAGAGAGAGAGAGAGAGAGAGATAGAGAGAGAGAGAGAGAGAGAGACGGGGATAAAAATGAATAAAATTGTGAAGACTTCTGGAAAGGAAAGGAAAGGACGAGTGATTTCTTTTAAGAGAAATACAGAACATATTTAAAAGTCTCTGGCTTTTAAATCTGGGAAAGGGCCGGCCTCAGACAGGACGGGATATTTTAAGAAACTGAGACGATTGAAGAAAGGAAGTGGGGGGGGGAGGAAAGAAACAAAACAAACAAAAAAAAGCACCACATGATGTTTTGGCTCCAAGCGCCGCCCTGAGAACTCGACTGAGGAAGACTCCGCTCTCCACAGAGATACACCGAAGGTCCTGCTGAAACTTTCGGACCTCCCTCAGGGCGTCTCATTCCTTTCTGCGCTTTTTCTTTTTCCTCCATGAGAACCAGAGACAGCCCGTCCGCTGACTGCTCAGCCACAACACACATCTTTAATGAACAAACGGCCAAAACACAGTGTTGGTGCTTATTTTATATATTTTTTATGTTATACATATATTATAATACGGAAAAATGTGTGAGCAAACTTTAGCCGTTTAGCAGACATGTGCCCCAAAAATGGTCATTTTTCAAAGTCTCACTTCAAACAATAATTATTTAAAATGTAAATTATTCATATTTCTTTATGAGTTTTGCTGCTAAAATTGGTGTACGCTTCTAGAAGCATATGACCTGTAAAAATCGTTGCTTAAATTGAAGCAATTTGAGCAAAAGTAAGGATTTAAAAGGGAAAAGAAATCTGTAGTGTCCGTAACCATGTCAAATTCATGTTGCAATATCTTAACAATTTCGCATTTGCACTTCTTTAATACACTTTTTCAGCTTTATGTCTTTTCATGTGAAATCTAAACTGGCCAAGTTTCATCAGAGTGACAGTTAAGACCGTTGGAATTTTGAAGATTTGAATTCAAAAAAGTAACCGACACTACGGACATAAAAGGGCATGAAGTTGTATTGAGCAAATGCGTTTCTTTTTAGCTGATAAAAATATAAATGTGTATGCAAATTTACAAATAAAATGAAGCATGGCTAGGGAGATAAGAAGCATTAATGAATTATGAAAAATGGTGTTTATATGATCCTGTCTGAAAACTCACTTTTTAGCACCGATACTATGTTTTGGCTGAAACTGCGACGAGATTGTTCGTAATTATACTTATAAGGCTTTTACAGAGGAAACAACGTGAGAGTCTCTCTCTCTCTCTCTCTTACTTTCTGTCTGTTTTTTTTTTAAGCACAACCCTAGAACAAAAGGACGCAGGGGCGAGAAAGCCGAGGAGAAAGGACGAAGCGTCGCTCTGTGATGATCCCTCGCTCGCTCTTTCCTACAATTCTCCAAAGAAATCGATGCTCCGTCAGGGCCTCCATTACCATTATTGATTGGGGGTACGGTGGCCGAGGTGGACAGGAGCAGGGCCGTGATGTGTCTCGGTCCCTCGTGAGGAACACCATGTCCTCAGCACGCACACACACACGCACACACACACACACACACACACACACACACAGAGAGGGAGCCAGGCTAACATATTTCACACACCCGCATGAGAAAAATGCTATTAGAGAAGGTGGGTAGATTTGTGTAGGAAAACAGACGCAAGCAAGAATGAAAAAGAAAAGCACTGCAGAGAGAGAGAGAGAGAGAGAGAGAGAGAGAGAGAGAAGAGGGTGCCAGGAAGGATGGAGGGACTAATGAAAAGGAAAGAAAAGAACCGTCCTTGTGTTTGTGTCACTTTCCACTATCACCAGGGAGCGGGACAATGAAGCGGCGCGGCCACGGCGCGGCCCGGGTAAAGGCACGCTCCTCGCCTTGCCTTCTGCTGCAGCATTTACTGCCAGATTAAAAAGTTTTAAAAAGGAAAAAAAATTATAATAAAAACGTGTGTGAGGAATAGAGATTAAAAAAAATGTTTCACACATCAAGTATCACTTAAGCTTTTTTTCAAATCAATACTTATTTTTAATTGTATCACCCTTTTAACTTTACAGAAATAAAAAATTATGATTTTTTTTATTGTTAAAAATTGTATTTACAGCTTGATGGATTTGCCCGATTTTATCCTTTGTGACGTTTATGTTCCGCTTGAATTAGATTGTATACCGATTCCGTCTTGTCTCACAAAAATTCAGACATGTTAGGAAGGAGTGAAGGTTTGGTGCTTTTACTTTCTTTTTCTTCTCGCGAAACGCAAAAAAACTAAAATAATAAATAATAATAATAACAACAAAAAGTATTTAAAAATTTTTAATACTTTTTGTATATACATATATATATATATATATATATATTTTTTTTTTTTTACAAAATTTTCAGGAATTCCGAGAAAGACAGATCAGATCCTGTCTCTGAGAAGCAGAACTGCTAGAACAGTAATAACAGCAAAACTCAAAGCAATCGGTGTGTATTAAATGTGTACAAGTTCAAGGAGTGTGTGTGTGTGTACAGTGTGAAAACACACCCCGTTGTATATCCCGTTGTAGATAAGGAAAGAAAAAGAGGGGCATTTTGGTGGTGAGAACGGAGCGAAGATACGACACCGAGCTGTTCTGTGATTAAACTAAAGAAAAGTCAGTACTCACTGTGTGGGAGTGTCCTCAGCTCTGTAACATCACTGCTCTTCCACCTGAGACAGAGACAGACGGAGAGATAGAGAGATTAGATAGACATTTATTTTTATTGTTACTCCTTTTATACTATTCTGTTTTTATCTTCTCTCCTTTTTATTTTTTATTTATTTATTTATTTTTTTACTAATCTACTCCTGTTATTTTCCCGTGACTTAATGTATTTCTGAGCTTTGGCAATACGAATGTAAATATTTGTCACGCCAATAAATCACCACTGAATCTTGAAAGAGAGAGAAAGAGACAGGGAAAGAGAGAGAGAGAGAGAGACGGAAAGACGGAGATGGAGAGATTTATTTATTAGTTCTCTTTTTATACTATTCCGTTATTATCTTCTCTCCTTTTTATTTTTATTTATCCACTTTTTTTCCTAAACTATCTACTCCTCTTATTTTTTTTGTTACTTATTTCTGAGCTTTGGCGAAACGAATGTAAATATTTGTCACGCCAATAAATCATCTTTCAATCTTGAGAGAAAGAAACAGAGAGAGAGACAGAGAGGGAGACAGGGACTTATTATTATTATTATAATGTACATATATGTGTATATATATATATATATATATATATATATTTTTTTTTTTTTTATAATGTTCAAGAGAGTCACTTTATGTTAGACTAAATGTCTGGACTTTTATTTTATATACATTTATTTAAATGACTCTTTCTATAATATTGTTTTTTATTTTTGTTTGTTTTTTCCTGCCTACACCTGTTATTTCCTTGTGACTTATATTTCTCACGCCAATAAATCACCTTTGAATCTTGAGAGACGGACAGCGAGAGAGAGAGAGATAGAGAGTGTGTGTGTGTGTACGTGTGTGTGTGTAGTTTAGTTTTTTCTCATGTCGGATGATCACATGACGCGACGTGCCTGAGACAAAAGGAGTTATATACACAGCGGCCTTTAGCCTGAAGGGAGTGAACTGGCAAAAACAAGTTTCAGCTCTGTGGTCAAACCGTGAAAAACCATCATGTTTGCACCCAGACCTTGCGGCTGGCATGGACTCTACACACACACACACACACACACACACACACACACACACCTACATGCCCACACATGTTGGGCTAAACACACACACACACACACACACACACACACACACTCCCAGTTCCATTTTTTTTTCCTGTTAAACCTGTTGGAATTATAGTCAGCCCTTAAGTCTCCGGGTGTGTGGGATGATTTTTCCTAGTGCACATGCCGAGAGAACCAGCCCTCTCCGGTTTTCTCACGGCCTTAACACACACACACACACACACACACACACACACATATATATATATAT
>JAOVVA010000012.1:6940478-6955148 GCA_028565275.1 Leiocassis micropogon | reverse complement strand
CGCGGGCCCCCCCCCCCCCCCCCACACACACACACACATAATCCATGAGCAAAGGACCATAAAAAAAGAGCAACACACCCAAAACAGAAAAACCAAACTGCAAACAAAAACGGCGCGCACACACACACACACACACACACACAGTCTGTTCCTCTTTATCGAGCGTTACGGATAAACTGTGGAAATTTCTGCCACCCGGCCGCGCCACGGGTTTGGAAACCGCTCGGGTTTATTCTTAAGGGGCGGGGCGTAAGAGTTTGTAGCTTGTTGCTGATTGGTTCAGATTACAGCTGGATGACTTTATGACACCACACACACACACGCCAGTGCTTTGAGAAGGCCTGGATTCACAGGATCAGCCCACGAGTCTGATCGTAATGGCGTCGCGGCGTGCGTGAGGTCACGTTTGGGGTTGTCACGTTTAGCGCCGTCTCACGTGAAAGTGGGTGGAGCTAACTCTGATCTGGACTAACTGTTCCTACAAACATAACCCCAGAACACACTCACACACACACACACACACACACACACACACACACACACACACACACACACCTGTCCAGCTTGAAACGATTCCATTTCTCCTGGCAAGGTTTTTGTTTTTTCTCTCTCTCTCTCGTCTTGTCGTTGTTTTATTGTACGGCCGAAGACGAGGAGCGACTCGGTTAAACCCTGCGCCGACCCGGACGCTGCAGCTAATAAAACAGCCGCGTTTATTACCCGACCCGTTCGGCGTGACCTCTTGTCTCGGACTCGGGACCGTGATGTAGGATTCGACTCCGGATGATAAAAGGCGTTGGTGAAGCCTGGGGGGGCGCGGATAATAAAATAACAACCTTCCCCCCCCCCCCCCCCCCCCCCCCCCCCACCAAACCCCCCGTTCACCTTGTTGTTTCCGCGAATGTTAATACCCCCCTGCACCGCCTGCTCTGGACTTAGCGTGTACTCCGGTCCTTGTTTATTATATTTATCACTCGTCATATTTGCTCAGATTATCCCAGCTGCAGCAGAGGCTTTAGAGAACGATGTGTTATATACTTCATCTTCTTTAACACGTGAAAGAGAGAGAAAGAGAGAGAGAGAGAGAGAGAGAGATAAACTGGGTGAATCTGAAAAGAAAAGCCCCGAGGCTGGAGGAAGGAGTTCAGTTTCGGGGGGAAAAAAAAAACGCCTTGTTTTTGCGTCATGTCATTCTTTGAGATAAAGAGAGACTGAGAGAGTGAGAAATGGACACCGAGGACACACCGACTGTCGTCCAAGCTGAAGCCCCGACTGCGGCTCAGACGCCGAGATGACGGCGGGACGAGAGGACGTCTCACGTGTTTTTTTTTTTTTATTATTATTTATTTATTTATTTTCAGTGGCCCGAGGGAAGAGAATTTAGATGAAATGGCGATGATGCTGTTGGCCGGAGGGCGAACATCACCCGTGCACGTGTACCATAAGAAGCGTGTACACCCACCCACACCCACACACACAAACGCGAACACAAGTCGGGTGGATTCTCCAGGGAGGCTTTTTCCAACCAGGCAGCCATCTTACTGAAGCCTTCGGAGGGGAGAAACAGGCAAGTCCTGACAATTTCGTTCGAGCGTCCCGGTGCAGGAAACCGAACCCCAAACAGCAGTGATTCATCTTCTCGTCAGAGTATTTCGCCGCACAAAGCCTACCGCTCCTCCGCTTCCTCTTTCTCCCTGTCTCGAGTGTGTGTGTGTGTGTGTGTGTCCCGAGGCCTGCGGGCCTATCTCGTCACCAAAGCAAAAAATGTGCACGAAAACTAAACCACGCACTTTTTTTTTCTTTTCCACACGTACAGGTCCTGTTCAGTCTTAGACCCGTGATTGTCTCTATAGTCTTTTAGGAATTGGTGTGTGTGTGTGGGTGTGTGTGTGTGTGTGTGTGTGTGTATGCGAATATGAATGTATGTGTGTGTGGAGGGAAAAAAAAGAGGGCCTTAAAAACAGAATCCAGCCATTTCTCATCTCTGTAAACACTTCCTCTAAAATGGCCACCAGATAATTAGCCCCATCTGAGAGCAGCTCCGGACTCAGCCGCCTGCTCTGTGTCTCATCACTCACACGCTAACAGGAGAGAGACGACACACACACACACACACACGTACGTCTCTCCCCCTCTTTCTTCTTCTCTTGTTCTCTTAAACACCCTCACCCTCATGCTCTCTCACACACACACACACACACACACACACACTCTCTCTCTCTCCTGTCCTCGGCCGAATGAAGGATGAACGCGGTGCCATGGGGGCGTTTTTTTTTCTTTCCCTTTTTCTTTCCGCGCGCGCGTGTGGGAGACGAGGCGGCACCTCGAGCTGGGACGACGCGGCTGGATTAATATTCCGCTCATTTCCACGTCTTCACCCCCCAACGGACCCCACGCCCCGCCATAACCCCCCACCTTTGAAGTTGTGTGAAAATGAACAACAGATGCAAGCAGGGGAGGAGAGAAATCACGAGAAAGCACGAGAAAAGAGGATCCACGGCGGTGGCTCCGCGCACATGTGAGAGCCATTTGTATTTCTTTTTTTTTGCTTTCTTCCCCGCCAACACCGGTCGTGGCCGGCCGCCTCAGCCTCTGCACAAAAAAACATCTGGAACGGGTTTCACGCACCAACCCCGAACACGAAACACATCACAGCAAACAAATAAACTAGATAATGAAGGACTCACTTAAGGTTTTCCGGCTGAGGGAAAGAGTCTGGGAAAAGAAATAAGGGGAAAAAAAAAAAAAAACTGGGCCTAGGATCTGCTCGCACAAACACACACACACATGCGCATGGTTTAATCCTACTCAACAACATATCCTTTCAATTATAGTAAAACCTCAGTGTGTTTCATCAGCATCATCGTTCCGATTGGTCAGGAGGTGCGGATTCATTTCCTGTAACAGCAGCTTGATTAATTAATTAATTGATTGATTGATTGATTAATGCGTTTGTTTTGGTCTCACGTTATCGTTTCTATAATAACGCCAAGCAGACGCTCTGAATAAAGAGATCAAAGCTTATTTATTTATCAGACGTTTGCAGAAGGAGTCTCCGGTGCCAGGGGCGACCCGGTCCGGTGCCAGGGGCGACCCGGAGCCGCGCGTCGGTGCCGAGCGAGGGGTGACGCGGCGGAGCGCCGTGGAACCAAACAGGCCTTGAGATTCCACCGTGTGAAGGTCAACCTCACTGCCTACGCAGCTGTCGTGCCACACACACACACACACACACACACACACACACAAACACACAGGAGACCGGACCTTTCGTCCATCATCGAGGCGATCCACGCCTCCGTCACCCTGGCAGTTACCATGGCAAAAAATCCTCCTCTCCTCTTTTTTTTTCTTTTAAGAAAAACGAACGCTGCGGCGACGCCGTCCTCGGGGGCTCGGCGCTGCTGACGCGTAAGCAGCTGTGATCTATGAGTTCCAGCCTAGTGTGTGTGTGTGTGCGCATGTACGCCGTTTGAAAGTATCAAAAGAACGTCGCGCAGTTTCTGAGACTTCTGAAGGAAGGAAGTACAGCGATCGAACCTGAGAGTGAGGTCACGACCCTGCCCTGAACCTGCAGCACTTCCTCACGAGCGTAGCGCAAAAACCCTGATCTGAGGGAAAGCCAGTCTCTCAGAAAACCAAAAAAAAACGACGTCATCTTTTCTTTTGGCGCAACAAGTACACGCTGTACACGACTCCGTTACTCGCTTTGACACCAACATCCAGTTTGCAAAAAAATCATTAATAAAAAAATAAATAAATAAACGGGAAATGATGTCATCGATTTAAGTGAACGTGTTACTCATCTCCAGGGCTTTTACGCTTCCCTTGCCAGTCTGAACTCCTTAATGAACCCATATGTGTGTGTGTGTGTGTGTATGTTTTGCATCAATTCTTCTTCTTCTCCTTCTTCCTAGCATTTGTGCCGACTTAGTGTTGCAGTCCGCTGTTCCGCATGCTAATTTCCACTTTTTCCGATCAAGGCTGTGACAGCACTAGTTAAAATTCAATCAAATAGTCAAAAATTTAAAACGCCTCTCCGGTCTGTCCGTGTCGGCCGGGTCACTTTATATCAGGGGGGTTGAACAGAAGACCACCCTGAGTCTGCGTTACGTGGGCCGTCGTCGGGGCCGAGACGTGGGGCGCCGCGCATGACGTGTCGACACCGGCGTAAACGGGCCTCCTGCATTTTCTCCGTTATCGGAGATGCCGATCCCAGGCACGTCTTCATTTGTGACGTGGTCTAGCCGCGTAAGTCCACCGGAGCATCCGGATCTCCATGACATCGAACGTGCTTGACGTGGCGTTCCGCATCACTGTTCATCCAAATATATATAATAAAGCTGCGGCGCTAAACCATGGTGATTGTATTCGCTGCAACGTTAGATGGAGAGCTGAAAACTAAACTTTAACGTTCTCTGCACTCGCACCCCTCGATCGGCCCCCGAGTGTTTGAGCGACTTCGCCCTGAACTGAACTCTCGCGATTCAAACCTGTTTTTATCCCCCCTCCATTAGATATATAAATATTTGCACTTTTTTTTCCCCAACCATGTACAATCCTTATTTAGTTTTTTTCTTCTTCTTTTTCTTCTTCTTGTATGTTCTGGTTGACATGTGCGGTGTGAAACCGATCCAAACACGCAAAACGAAGCAGAAGTATCGATTTCGCTCTGACTCAGACCGGGCGAACGGACATGCGTGTGAGAAAGCACCGGTACTAACCTGAACCACGTTTCACTTCACGACTCAGCAAGAGTTCTCGGTTCACTAGGGTTCACACACAAACAACAACGGCATTTTTTTCCCCTGTTTTATTTATTTTTTTTGGTGCATCATTGGAGCAATTTAATAAACCTAAGGCTGTCAATATTAACCCACTGGAGAGATTTTAACTTAATATTTGTTAGATGTTAATGTTTGAGATTTTACAAAACTGCATAATGTTCCTTCTAACCGGTTTCTTTATTCCAACACGAGTATTTTAAAATCTTTTCATTAATCATGATTAATCTCGGACTACGACTGTGATTAACTAAATTTGAAAAATTTTAATCGACTGACAGCAATTATTAAAATTCAATCGAATAAAATTCTAAATGCCTCTCCAGTCTGTCCGTGTTGTTCAGGTCGCTCTACATCAGTGGTTTAAACAGAAAAACCCACCCGAAAGCATCGCCGTCTCGGAGACGTAGCGATTAACGCCGAGAAAGGAAGTGATGAAGCGACCTTAAGACGATGATGAATACTAATTATTAATTATTCCTCCAACCTGAGCCTGGTTTACACAAGTATTTTTTATTTTTTTAAGTGTATATTTGCTGAAATGAAGAGCAGCGTGAAAGGAAAGGTCGGCGTGATTACGCAGAAAGGAAGAGCAGAGGAGGAGTCGTCGTCGTCGTGATCTCGTCTCTATTAGCGGCATTACGGTTCTGACGCGTTTCTTGTTTCGAGCGGCACGATATCTTTATGTCGTTCGTTAATCGCCGCTGGAACAAGCGAGAGAAAGAGAGAGAGAGAAAGAGAGAGAGGGAGAGACTTTACGATACTGATACGCAGACAGGTGGATAAATCTGAGACGGGAGTGGTGAAGTGTCGCGGCGTGTCCAGACGGTGACGTGTGTCCTGAGAGCGAGCGAGAGAGTAATGAATAGATAGATACATGGATGGATGGACGGATGGATAGATAGATAGATAAATGCTCCTACTCCTCCTCCTCCCCTGAGCCGCATGAAATGAGATGAGATGAGATAATACGAGATGGCGACGTTCCTGACAGGCGTTGTTGCTCCTGCAGCACGTTAAACCGCGCTAACCCGCAGCGACACGCCATGTTTCCCTCCTCATGCGAACACGTGACGGTTGTGCCAGTTTTTTTTTTGTTGTTGTTTTTTTAAACACCTACGCAGATCAAGTTGCACCTCTCACACCGGTGTTACCCTCCTGTGAGGGCTTTAATTATGGATGACAACTACACACACACACGGAGCTCGCAGACAAAGTGTGACTCCCCACAATAACGCGGACGCTGGACGGGCCTGTCGAGACAGACGGGCATGGAATCGCAGACGCTCCAGAGTAGCTCATCAGGTCCAAATAAGCAGTACTGCGTCTAACATTCACTCCATCATTTCCAATGTGTGTTTGTGTGTGTGTAAGATCTTAGCACCGGTTCTGTCGCAGGCGCTCAAAAACCAGGATTGCTCGCGGTGTAGAGAATATGGACAAACCTCTGCTCGAACCTAAAGCCGTGAGACGGCAATGAGAATAATTCGAGCCTTACTCCGAGCGAGTTAACATCTGAACAGATAAACAATCTGTACGCGAGGAGAATAAGCACACATCTTTCTCTCTTGCCGATCAGAAGCGTTTCTGAGCTTGTGTAGGAGAAAGAGGGTAGATAGCGCTTCTTCATCTGCATGTGTGTGTGAGAGTGTGTGTGTTACTTTGCCTGGCTTTAAAAAACATCACACATTGAGGTTAAGTTGAGTTGATCTGATTCAATGTCTTTGGATTTAAGGGAAAATCGCAACGTCAATCACATTTATTTCAAGCAGCGATATTTCTTGACGTATTAACACCTGCTAAAATCTAAAATATCTAACAAACACTGAAACACTGTAATGTAGTCTTTTTCTACATGTAACAATGTAATGTAACAATGTAATGTAATGTAACAATGTAATGTAACAATGTAATGTAACAATGTAATGTAACAATGTAGTGTAACAATGTAATGTAACAATGTAATGTAGTGTAACAATGTAATGTAGTGTAACAATGTAATGTAACAATGTAATGTAGTGTTACACCCTCCAGCCCAGTAGGTGGCATCGCATCCGAACGCACATAACTTTAAAAGAAGAAGCGGCGATGTTCTTGCAAAAACGAGATTATTCTTCTTTTCAAGGTTATGTGCGTTCAGACGCGATACCGCCACCTACTGTGCAAAACAAGAAAAGAAGAAAAAAAAAGTTGTCGCTCTGTACTAAACATGACATTTTTTAAACAAGCGGAACAAGACTATTCTGCCCGAGACGCGAGCGGTTTATGTTTTGTTTAATATAAATAAAATCATTTTAAAAAAGTGAATCAGTTTTGATCCGAAAACTCGCTGAATTTAAACCAACCGGCAAATTACCGATTAAACCGCAACGTCAAACTTGTGACTGTAACCCAGCTACGTTGAGCGCCTTACACTCAAACGGCGAGCGTGGCGACATTTTAAACATCACGAAAGGGTCTTCGCGTCAGCGTGAACTCTGAGACGTGTTTAAAACCCGACGATTACACTTACTCACTCTTAAACACTCTTCACTCCTCCAGCAGAATCGGGAAACGGTTCTTTCCTCTCCCAATGAGCTGCCTTCAGCTTTACAACAACAAAAAAAAGAAAGACATAAAAATACACAGTTGTTCGTAACGATCTCTGCGTTAAGCGGCTGAACGAGGGAACACACACTAACACACGCTACGTCAGGGTTGAAAGAGAAACTGTGCAGATGGGAATTTTTTTTTTTTCCTCCCCTGAACTTTTTATTTTTACTGTTTTTTTTTAAAAGCTCTTTCTGTTATCTTGTGAATCTTAGTCATAGGCGGCTCTCATGTTACAGACGAGTTCTACAGCTACAGTTGTGTTTATCGAGCCAAAGAGAAACGAAAGCGGAAAGGAGAGAGAGAGAAAGAGAGAGAAAGAGAGACGGTGAGAGAGAGAGAGAGAGAGACGGGGCTTTACATCTGAGTTTTAAAAAGCAAAGCACAGCACAGATCTTCACTTCAGGCGGTGGAGATGAACTCGACTGTGCACACACACACACACACACACACCACGGCATCCTTTGAACCTTTTTCGGTTCTGTGGCCTAAACCACACTGCTGAATAATTCTCAGACGTCACTCAGAACACAACCTGTCGTTTGTGTGAGAGTGTGTGTGTGCATGTGTGTGTGTGAAAGACAGAGATAACTCTGCATCGTCTGAAAGCCGCGGCCTAATCCAGGCTGTGTGGCCTCCAGAAACAAGCCTGGATTACGGCTCGGTAATCCCAGCCAGTCAATCTGGACATCTTTTGTTTAAAGTGCAGCGCTGAAACCGGCTCGCTCGGGTCCGCGACTAATCCGCACGGCGCGTGTTTACTCCTCAGAGCTCGGGTTTTACCTCGGGTTAGCCACGTTGTACCGAAAAACACACACACACACACACACACACACATGCACACATGTGGAACGCTCTTCTTTACGGCTTGTTGATCTGATATTTTTGGTAGTTTCTCCTCGCTCATACGCCCACAATTCATGTTTTCTTTTTATGTCACAAACAAGACACTGCTCTCAGTTTTTCGGTTTTGCGCGAATATTTCTAATACATCATTTCTGATGTAATGATGTTCATAGTGATGAAGGCATCGGTATGCCGGGAATCGCATTAAACAAACAAAAAAAACAAAGATATCTATATGGTAAAGTTTTGTAAGGAGGCAAAAACATATGGAAGGAGTCTCCAGTTTCAGTGGGAACTTTTCCTTTTACGTTCTTTTTGATCCTCAGAGGAATTTACGCTTTACCGTTTCCCTGGTGACGTGACCAGCATCAAAAGACGGCGTCCGTAAACGTTACTTAGTGTTCATAAATGTCACTCTGAAGGGATGAAAAAGTAAAACAGTTGTTGGTTTTAGATTCAAAATTAAAGATTTTTTTACGTGGTGATGGCGGCCAGCGCTCGATCCCTCACCACTCTGTCGTTGGTGATTTTCCTACAAACGCACAACCTGAAGCGTGTTCACAAATAGATTATACATTTATAATCAGAGACGCCGCGGTCGTTTAGACAGTGGGCAGGACTGGCTGGATTTCCGCTTGATCAGCCGCTCAGCCTCACATACAAGCCGATTCTGTACCGGCCGCGCGAGCCGACCGTCCTTTTCCCAAAATTCTGCAAGTGGATCGGTCTCAAAGCCCACTCGATACACACTCTCACACCTCGAGTCTTAAAACACCACGAGCGGCGTGTAGAAGCCCATGTGCTCGCGAGCACTAAACCTGCGACCTCACTGTCAAGACTTTCGAGGCGTTTGAGGAGATAAAACATTGCTTCCTAAAGTGTGTGTTGATCCTACAGGTGGCAGACTCTAAACTACTGACTAGTGATGGGTCGTGCATGAATGATTGGTTCTTTTTAAACGAGTCTTTAACGTGACTCAGAAGAACGAGTCGCCTCGGAGGGTGATTCGTTCGTTTTCTACTGGGCGCGCAGTCGCAAAGCATCGCAAAACCTCCGTAGGTTATGTACAGGAAACAGAATTGAGTAGTTACCTTCGAGTCTTTTCAGTCCAAATCGTTCGTTCCTTTGTCACGTGACTCCCATAGACGTTATGCGGTGTAATAGATTCAAAAAGAACGAACGACTCAGAGTAGAAGATATAAGAGGTGAGCTGCTCATTCTGTTTATTATAATATGTCCTTAGCTGCACTGTAATATTTTCATGACTGGAACTATAGCCAAAATGTGTGTATGTAGATGCGTTGGGGGTCTGTTTATTAAAAATGTAACACTGTATTTTATTTCTGATCAAAAGAACGAAATGAACTAAATGCCTCAAAAAAAGATTCGTTCATTTTGATGAACGAGATTCAAAGAACCGAGTCACTAAACTAAAATGATTCAAACTTCCCATCACTACTACTCTCTCTCACACACACACACACACACACACACACACACACACACACACACACACATTTTCATCTCTTATTTGCCAAGTTTGTTTAGGAATAATAATGATGGCGGATACAGAGATCAGTAACAATGTATCTTTTTGTGTTGAATTGGATTTGAAGTTAAATGTTAAACTCTTGTATTTGAAGTTAGTTTGTAGTGTTTAAATGCTGCGCTCGGCTTTCAAGTGAGAAAACTAATGTTAGAAGAAACGTGAATAAAGCAGGTGAATAAAGGTAACGGATAAAAAAAAAAAACGTTTGGGTTATGACACTCTTCAATGTCTTGAAATTCTAACACAGTGGTTAAGGCATTGGACTATGGTTCAAGTCCCGGGTTCAAACCCCATGACCACCAAGTTGCCACCGTTGGATCCTTAACCCTCAATTGCTCAGATGTCTAATGAGATTCAACCGCAAGTCGCTCTGGATGAGGACGTCTAGCAAACGCCGTAAAGCGAATGTAAATATGATGTAAATATTCATGATTACCTTGATTAATATTGTGATGACATGGTATCGGGTGATTCCCTTCCCTACTCCTCATAGATACTAATTAACATAAATGAACACCAGACTTTTTCTTTTTTTGTCACGATACGTTAAACTGACGTCACGAGGCATCGCGAAGTGGCGTCTCGGGTCGCACGCGAGGCGTGAACACACTCTGCGTGATTTGTAGGCTTGTGTGTTTTGTTCTCTTTCGTCTCTGCAAGAAAATTAAAAATGCAGATTGAGAAGGGGAAAAAAAAAAAAAAAAAAAAGAGAGAGAGCCGCCGTGTGCCAGCGCAGCTAAAACGAAAAGGCTTTTGTGGCAGCAGTGACCAGATTTTAAATGCAGCTGGATCAATAAATAAGAGGGGGCTGTACAAGCACAATCTCGGAGTGTCTTCTAGCATCTCTCTCACTGCGCGTATGTGTGTGTGTGTGTCTGTGTGTGTGTGTGTGTGTGTGTGTGGATGGGAGTTGAGGGAGTAGAGGGAAAGGAGGGGGTCAAATACTGCATGTCCTGCAGACAGCTGTCTCAGTGCAGTAAATTCTGCTCATCTAAAAAGCGGCAGAAAAAAAAAATCCCATCTCATTTCTCTTCCTCCCGCTCTCTCTCTCTCTCTCTTTTTGTTTTTTTTCTTCTCCTCTCCTCCTCATCCTCATCCTCCTCTTCCTCCTCCCCCGGTTTTACACAGGAGGGGACGGCCTGCAATCCTCTGCTATTTCTGCTCAGGATGCAAATATAGCGATAAGCAGAGGCGAACAAATAGGCCAAACTACTGGCATTTCCAGCTCGGGCTCCATTATCTCAGCAGGGACTCTTGAGCATGTATGTGTGAGTGTGTGCAAGTGTGTGCAAGTGTGTGTGTGTGTGTGTGAACGAGCGAGTGGCGTGGCCGGCGCATGAGCAATATGATGGCACCGGAGAGAGAAGCACCAAAACAAAACAAAAAAATAACAAAAAAAAAGTCTAAGCACTCCTCAAAGCCTCGTTTAGGAAAGGTGAGTGAAAGAGAGAGAGAGACAGAGAGACAGAGAGAGCAGATAAAAGTAGAACGAGCGCCTTGTGTGTGTGAATGTGCGAGTGTGTGAGAGTACGAGCTGACCAGAAACTATGAGATCAGCATCACTGATTAATGAGATAGCACGACAAAAAGAAAGAAAAAAAAAAAAAAGGATGAAAGGCGGTGAGAACTTGAGTTCGAAACAAACAAGCCCCGCTACGCACAAACATAAAACTTCCTCCGAAAAAAAAGAAAAGGAAAAGGAAAAGAGAGATAGACAGACAGAGAGGGAGAGAGAGAAGGAGAGAAAAGGAGAGAGAGAGACATTACTGCGGCGTGCGTGCTGCTCGTTTAGCTCTCCTGCCGTTTTCTTCGGGGAAGAATCAACCTTTTCACCTTGTCTGTGCAAAAAAAAAAAAAACGAAAAAAAAAAACACAAGAACCCAGCCTGCCTACACAAAAATAACCTTGGGTTTCGTCAAGGAGATTCTCACGTTGAATGATAAATAGAAGCCCAGGGGACGCCGGGGCGAGAAAGCAGCTAATTGCCTGCAACTGAAAGTCGGGCCCTTGCGCATCGCTCAGTCTCCTTTTTTCTTCTTTTCTTTTGCAAAGAAGAAAACGAAAAAAAAGAGAGAAAAAAAAGGCACGGGGGGGGGGGGTGAAGGAAGTTTAGCGAGTTTCGGTGAGCGCTGCGTTTCAGCTGCACCTCTGGTCCTCGTTACGACCGACCTGACGCTAACGAGCAGCTCGATTCACGCCGTGATTATTGAATCCTCACGAGCGCTGGAGTGAAGTGGAGTGCGCGTTGTTGATTTTCAAAACGTTGATTGGGCAATTCGTTTACGTTCGTTTCCGTTTCCGTAGTGACAAGCAAAGTAATCCTCGTCTAATAACGATCTGACTAATCGTGAGACGGGTTAACGAATCAAAAACTGCGTAACTGACTGAGTTTGTTTGTTTGTTAGTTGGGAGGCGCTAACAGCCAGGGAAGGAGTCTCCAGTGTCAGAGGTGAAGCTGTATCTTAAAGTAGATTGTTTTTCTGCGGTTTCTCAGTGAGCCGCTAATACGTGAGCGATGACGTCATGTGCGGACTTATGACATCACTACATCTATGTCACAATTAAAAAAAAAAGGTTCTTTCACAAATAATGTGAATGTTACATGTTTTTCGCGAATGCTACATTTCAGAACGTGTTGTTATTGGAAACCCCGCCTCCTCACCTTACACCACCCCATTACCGCCGTTGATTATTTTCCTTTTTACCCTTTTAGGCACACTGTGTACCTGATGACCGATGATCGCTAACATGAGTCTTGTGGTTTAGACCGATTTAGATTGTGTGATGCAAACTGAAGTGCTGTGTGTGTGTGTGTTAGGGGGGAAGGAAAAGAAAAAAAAAAAAAAGGGAAAAAGCCCGGCAGCGCCGTGCTCTCACCCGTCTCTTCTGATCTGTTCTTGGTCTGTCGAGCACAACTCACTCGGCTTGGCCTAATTTTTCGCTTTCCGTGCCTTAAATCTGTCGCCGGGTCTGTGTGCCAAGGTGGGCCTCGCCACATGGCACGCCCGTGTTAGCTAAACACTCGGGGTTCTTCAGGGTTTGCAGACGTTCTTAAATCTTGAATCTGATTGCACACATCGTTCAAACACACACACAAACAGCTTCGTCCTGCCTCAGTCCAGATCTTCCCTAACAGACTCCTCATATTATATTACCGTGCGTATTGGATTGTAGTTACCCGCTTCGTTTTTTGCGACCTACGTTTTTCTACGCTAATCAGCTTACTAACCGGGATCTGCGACCTTCGAGCTAATTCCTGGACGCCTGAGGGGTGGCGAGGGCGTCTTCTTTCCTCGCTTTATCCGTATCCTGACAGGAAAACAACATCCTGCTGTAAATGTGCGAGGCAGACACTTCAACTCTTAAGGCTGGGAAGAAAAAAAAAGACTGACAGGGTGTTTTTTTTTTCCCCCTCTCTTTCTCTACTTCTTTCTTTTTTCTTTTCTTTTTTTTAATGTCCGCCACAAACAGCCAGTGGCTTTGGGTGTGCTTCACAGAGCACAGTATGAGATCTCTTCAAACCCCAACAGCACAAACAGGTCCTGACAGATTTGTTCTCCCTAATTCGCAGTAAAGGAAACAGCACAAGTGTATTAGAGGTCTTCTTCTGTGTGCTCAGCTGCGACACACACTCGCTCAAACTCACACACACACACACACACACACACTCACTCGCTCACTCACACCCAAAGAAAAAGCCAACAATAGACACATTTCTAATGGAAGAGGAGAGTGGGTGAGACTGTTCCGTTTCAATTCACTGATACCGCTAATGGCTTCTTAGCGGTTCCATGAAATCAAGCAGCTGTCAAGTCGATGCATCAGGAGCAGGAGAAGGAAGAGGCGGCATTCCCACAAGAGAAAAGCAGCGCGTCAGGATGTTTGCCTCAACATCTGCTCCCCTGCACTCATGGCTACCCCCCCCCCCCCTCTCTCTCTCTCTTCTTTCACAGCAGCAGCACACATCCAGACAAAGAGACGGAAGAGCGAACAGCTCACCTCAACATCTGACGGACAAATTCTGTTAAAACAGCACTTTTCAAAAGAAAAAGAAGAAAGATTCTCCACACATCCATCCAGATTCGGGTTACACCTCAACACACACGCGGCGGTGACCTCTGACACGGATCCGTATTCGACGGCCTGCACGTGAAGTACTCTCACGTGAGCTCACACGTATGATCGAGTTCAGAAAGTCTGAGAAAAAAGCGCACGTCAACTTTCTATTCGAGATCCTTCCAAGTTTGACAGGTTCAAACCTCAATACGCAAAATTAGTTATAAATCATAAATCATCAATCAAAGCGCCCGTGTTAATGGGGCCGATCAGAATACTAACCGCGACGCACGACTCACGAGAGCGTGAATGAATGTAAATCAGAATGTGCATTAAAAAAGAAATGCTTAACATGATCAGATTGCATATTTCTCGCCACCCCGATCAAAAATACCTGAAGGTATACGTAGGCGCCATCATTATCATCATCATCATCATCATCATGGTGACATCTTAACTGAACTCACATCATCTTAAAACAGCTGGGAAAAGTCGAAATGATAAAAAAAAAAGACAAGCTCTTTAACACAAGTAATGAAGTATTAAAGAACAGCTGATGTTCGTTCAACGCCGTGCTGCGTGTGTTTTTTTTGTTTGTTTGTTTGTTTATTTATAATTAAATAATAAAGTGATCTAGTGATTTCCGGGAACATGTGTTCTTCTGGTTTAAAGATCTGCGTTCCTGCTTCTTACTCATCCCATAAGTCATCGCTTTAAAAAGCAGCAACCATCTGACTGTCTGATTCATCCTTTCCCAAAAGAGCAAAAATATTTTTAAGACAAAAGCAAAAAAAAATTTCAAAACATAATCAAGGACACCAAAAAATACTAATCATATTAATTAATTTT
>JAOVVA010000012.1:6908749-6919178 GCA_028565275.1 Leiocassis micropogon | reverse complement strand
ATATGAACTAATCCCAGTAAAAATATTCACTTTATCTTTAATAATTAATATCTATTGGTGCAGGTGTTTGTTTACATTGAGACAGTAGCGCATTAGTAGATTATTTTAAAGGATATTTGACACATAACTGTTCATAACATCACTTTTATATATAAGGACTGCTAAAGATTCAGACAGAAACTTCTGTCCAGACAGTTTTGCATTTTTGGTTCTGACCAATGTACAGACAAAGTCCTTCTTTTATTTAAATATCATTTTTCTTCCAGAGAAATCACACTCCACACCCCTGCTGACCTGTTTATTCTTAACATTCAAAATCTTATTTTTTCCATATTAAAAACAGAACTAATCCGGTTAATAAGTTCTTTAATATGAACTTGTTTACAGTGCACCTGATGTCGGTGCTGCATCACACAAACTTTATTCAGTCTAAAAAAAAAAAAAAAAAACTCGTCAACGTCCAAAATTCGGCGATCTGATTGGAAAAGCGGGGTGACACGTAGGCGGGACTTGTGACAGTTCCTTTTCTCGCTATTGGTCCGCCCAGCGTGTCGATCACTTACCACAAGATGGCGACGCTCGGCTCGTTTCCTAAAGGAAAGGGGAGCCGCGACGGGTCACGTGACCTCCCCTATATCAACACACGGAGCGCCATTAATGAGAAAAGCGACTCGAGATCCGGAGGTGAGAGAGTTTACTGGGGTTTACTTAGCGCTCCGGAGGCGCGTTATTTTCGCACGGAATGACAAAATAGCGACGCGTCAGGGTGTTCAGTAAGATGTTAGGAATTTTAAAGATGTCTGATAAGGTTTGATACGTGTTGATTTTGTTGTCTGTTTTTAGGCTGTGGAAGAGTTGCTGCTAGCATGTTAGCTGGAGGTTAGCATGCTAACGGAAGGAATGCACGGCCTGGGGTTGTTTTTGTCGAGCTTTGCAGCAGGAATTCGGTTTATTAAGAAGGCTCATCCGTTTAATAAAGTCGTTTTTAGCTTGTTTAAGCTTTAAGCTTAGCATTTTAGCTCGAATATTTTACTTAATCTCAGGCCCTGGTTCGTGACAAATGACCTAAAATTTACTTTTAAAGCGATTTCCTTGTCGCATTTGTTTTTTTTGTTTTTTGTTTTGCTTGTAGAACAGTTCAGTAAAGTCATAGTCACTGCTGACATGTCGTGTCTGCTGCAATCACTACTAACGCAAGATGCACTTTGTTTTTCATCATTGCTTTTTTTTTTTTACACGGAAGGGTGGGTGTGGTGTGTGTGTGAGTGCTGTCATGCTGTGTCATATCAAGCTTTGTTGCACACCCTGAAGTGTGTCTGAATTATGAATGTCATTGTCATTTTTTTTTATTTATACGTGTTCAAATGTCGCAGTTCTTCTATCATCCTGCAGGTGGTGCTCTTTAAACCATTAACACGTATTCAGGAGGGGAAGCAGCACCACCTACAGGATTATAGCGGAACTGCGACATTATAACCACCTCAAATGTAAACGTAAAATGGCTTTAAAAAAAAAAAATCAGATTTTGGGGTCAAGCGTGATAATACATGAATTTCAGAACAAAAGAATTGCGCTACATCAATAATCAGTTTTATTATTTTCTTACTTACCCCATCTGTCTAATCCTGCAGGTGGTGCTCTCTAAACTATTCACACTTTGACAGGAGTTTGAACAAAATCTAATACAAAAATCGGGGCATTTATAAACTCGGGATGCTTTTCGGAACAGCGCACAGATATTATAATAACGAATCTGCTGTTCCCCGGTGATTCTCATCTACAGAAATTTGATTAGGCTTTGTTAACACTAATACTAGAGGTTTACCCGTGGCTTACATCTACTGATGTAAAAAAAATAATTATTTATTATTAAAATGTTGTTAAAGTGCAGATATGCCCGGCCGTGTTTGTGTGAAATGCACATTGCTAGTGTTGATGGTTTAAACACCTCAGGCTGCGCGAGACAATGTGTAGTGTTGAGCAGCTCGAGGGATTTAAACACAAATGACACTTTGTTCTCAACATTGCTTTTTCACACGGAAGGGTGTGTGCCGTCATGCTGTGTCATATTAAGCTTAGTTACACACCCCGAAAAGTGTGTCTCTGAATGATTCATGTCATGGAACTACGAACGTGTAGACACCGGAGGCTTAAATTCATGGGCTGGTAGATATCGATCATGATGGTCAGTGGGTGTTAGAAACGATGCCGGTCCTTGATTGTCCACAATCAGCGATAAGTCTTTGGGGTCAGTCGTGGAGGTCAGTGATTGGCAACAATTTTTCTGATTGTTGCAATTTTAAGACCATGATGATGATTAAAAAAAAAAGGTTGACATATGACACATGAAGTTTTTATACCTTTTATACCTTAGCGTTATTTAATAGCTTTACAACTGAATTGGAGATGAGTATTTAAATGTAGCCCGTTCCTTATAGGGTTCGTTTTCTTACTTTAAAAACCAAGCGCAGCATTTAAACCATACAAACTAACTTAATGTACAAGAGTTTGTGAAATAGTTTAGGCTGTACCACCTGTAGGTTTATAAAGAAATGATGTTTTACTGTTTCACATGCCTCCGAAGTCATGAGCGCACGTTGAGCATTGGAGAGCACGTACGCGGGTGCGCACAGCTATTAACGAGACTGATTAGAGCATGTGGAGTCTAAAAATCATCATTGTGTAATGAGTAGGTTATAAGAGGAATTCCCTGGAAAAAAAGGACAATTGGAGGCTTTTTAACGTGTGCGACTTTTGTTAATGTAACGCCGCCATAATGTGTTTCTGTTGCATGGCTTAGAAGCTTGTGCACTTGACAGAGAAAAATCGTTGTCATGGCCAATCAAGTGGAAAACGTAGGGTGTATATATAATGTATATAAAAAAATATTTTTTTTGGCGTTTTTTTGGCTTCAGTGTGGTGATATGTTAATCAATGTAATCTAAAAAAAAAAAAGTCACTTTTTAATTTATTTTTTTTTAAACTCTTCTAGTGGAGGTTTCCCCCAAAAATGTCAGTATGCATTCGAAGGATCGAGATCAGAGACGCCGATTTTCTCAGCATGAGTGAAGGATGAAATGTGGCTCAGAATTAAGAATTGGTCATCAACTTTTTTTTATCAGGATTTTAAGATTTCAGTAGTATGCAGCCTGATTTCAGGTATATCTAGGTACATCATATGAACTGGGTACGTTCATGGACTGCCTCTCGAATCTGCAGGGCTAAACATAGCCTTGGAGAACCTTCCAGAAGCATCCGAGCCAACGCTCATGGTGTTGGAGGCGCTCCATGGCACGGAGTCTTCATCTCCTCAGCACAGTCGTTAGAGGGGGGGGGGTGGGAGAGGGTCAGGATCGAGCAGCAGGTTTTTAAGGTAAAAAGTTTAACCTGCTGGAGCAGGAGTGCGCTATTTTGATAAGCGGAGTCTAGAGGGGTATTTATAGATCAGCTGACTGTGGTTGTTCTTAGCAGAGGGGTAAATGTCCTGTGCTGCGTGTAGAGTCTGTAAAGGTGTTTTGTTTGTAAGAGTTTTTATTGCATCCATTTAAAAAAAAAAAAAAAAAAAAGATTTGTAGCTTAAAGCGTAATGTCACAGAAGGTCGATGATAAGATCTCGTTGTGTTCTTACCGCAGTGCCCCAATAGTTTGAGTCAGCAGTGCAAACGGGGTGCAGACACATCTTTTCTTGCATTAGAAAGATTTCTGTAAAAAGTTTTTCGCACTCGTCCCTTCCCCCTTTCTCTCCTTTGTTAATGAGAAATCCGATGTATCCGAGCTTCCAGATCCCAGAATGCACTGCAGCTATACGAGTTGTGGTGATAAACACTCTGAAAAGCTGAGCTCTAAAGATCCTTGAGATAATGAGTCTAATTTTGTTGATGGAAACAGCATTAAACCATCAAAGGTTAAAAAACAAAATAAGAAACCCATAAAACAGTGCAGCACAATCGACAGAAAAGCAAGACTATCAGCACAGCATTGTGGGGTTTGAATCCCCTTTTCAGTAACTGTTTTTTCCCTTCACAGTGCTCCTCAGCGATGGATTCAAAGCCTCGCCGGTTGCCGTTTACGGTCTCCAGCTCATCTTCTCTCTCTTCGACGTCCTCCTTCTCGTCCTCGTCTTCGGCTCTGAGCGCCGGGCGGCTCTACAGCAGAGGGACCGTCCTGGGGCGCGAGCGCTTCACCAGGGGCACCACGGGAAAGCTAGACTCTGAGTATCAGGTATCGAAACCAAATGTGGATCTGCGAGATTCTTTCGGGTTCTTGTAGTACGACGAAAACAAACAACATATCGAAATAACAACTTTTTTTTTTCGTTAAAAAAAAAAGTCTAAACGGCTGAAAGAAAAGTTTATTAATTAACCAATTCTGATCTTAAACAAACCCAAATGTGAACTCAAGAAAATATAAACGTAAGCTAGACAGAGAAAGTAGAAAGAGGGTAAAATCGATTCAGTTTTGTATAGCAATTCTTTTGTGTCTCAATTAGGGATGGGGGATCACCAGTCACCACCCGATACGATATCACGATACCTGGGTGCCGATTTGATTGAAAGTCGAGTTCTCAAACTCAAAAGTTTTATACCTTGGCTTTATTCAATGGAACTGAATATGACTAAGCGTAGCGCGTTCCTTATAACATTAATTTTCTCGCTTTAAAACCAAGAGCAGCATTTAAACAATGCATTTAACAAACTAACTTCAAATTAAAGTTCGCTTTACGGGACAGACATTTTCCATCATGGCGCTCACGGACTGATTCACTGAAAACGTAAATTTTATACATTCACTTACACACTGAAAATATTGTATATATAATTGTAAACATTGTCCTCTGGTGCACTGCAGCGTCTGTTTTTATTTGTACAATAAGTGAGCTGCTTCCATGATTTTTGTTCCCGTTGCCTGTTCGTACCTGCGGACATTCGTAACTCGAATGTTCGTAAGTCGGGGACTACCTGTATTTATATATTATTACATAGTGTGGAGAAACCAAGATTTCATTGTCTATGTAATGAACAATTTTATTTAATTTTTTTTTCTCCCCCTCATGTGACCTTCCAGCCTACATTCATTAATACAAATCCAATGTGATATAATATAATATAATATAATAAAATAAGGTTTGTCCACATTCAGAAGGCAGAGTTGGGTTCATTTTGCTGGTCCAGCCCGGGCTTGCTCTTGCTCGGCTCGGAGCGCTGTGCTAGATAATGTTACAGGTTGTTTTTAAACCTTGCGAGTGTGCCAAGGCTTACACGCGAAAACACTGATTCCTCTCTAAGCTGTATAACACACTCTCTAACACACACTTTTTTTTTTGATAAATTGGCGGTGTGTCAGTCTTTCTCTGTGAGGAGGATTAACACGCATCAGATAAAAGAATCGGGTCCTGGCGATTTGTTAAGACATTGTGTGTGTGTGTGGTGTGTTTACAGGGCAAGTTAATATCTGCGTGTCAGGAGCGAACACCTGCCAGCTATTTTTGTCATTTGCATGAACCGTCTTTCAACTCGATGCCCTTTTTGCGCGTCACGTGTTCCCACGGTCCCCCCCCCCCTGCGCTATCCGTGATCACAACAGGAAGGGATCTGCTGAACACTCTAGTTTATCGCCACGCCAGCTTGCTTTTATAGTTCTGTTTAAGGATGCATTTATGAAAACCAGCCTGCCGTTCTGTTCTGCTGCGTCAAGCCGAGCCGAGCGAGCAGAGATTCTGTGCCACCTCGCGCTCAAATCCACATTATTTAGACAGCGAAGGGTTAACTTTTACATTATTGCACACACAGGATATAAAGGGATGAAACGCTCAAGGGTGCGTTTTATATAAAAATGCATCCTCGAGTGTTTTTAAAAACTAATAACGGAAAAAAAAACAACCATTGTGCTTATCTGTAGTTGTCTTTTCTATAATAACACCTTAAACAGCAGATTTTTATTGAACCACAAACAGATTAGACGGTTTCCTATAAGTTGTTCTGTGCTATAAGAGGAATAAGGACATACTGCTTATGGAAAAATGATCAAAGTGGCAACATTTTCGCTGATTCATCCTGTAACACACCCCAGTCACGTCTGCCCCGCCCTATCGTCACACACCCAGATTGAGTCAGATTTGTGCTGTGGCACTAAGGCGGGGGAGGGGGGCGGGGAGATTGTCTGGTTTATCCAGTTTCTCTCATTAGAACAAGTCGTAATTTTATGTTTGAGTTAGTTCATTAACAATTAATGTTTTTGAGACTGGTGTAATGAGTGGGTTTCGAGGAAAAAGGCCGATCAGAGGCTTTTTAATACGCGTGACTTTTGAACGTAATGTTGCGCTGTAACGCTCGGCTAAAATTATATTAACTGAAACGCCACAAAAAAGAGATATCTTTGTCTTTCTGTTCGAGTGACCCAAAACCCAATGAACAAGAATGACGCTACAACGACCAATTAGACAAAACCGAAAGTGTATTATACAAAAACTAAACAGAAAGGTGCACCAAATAAGAAACAACAAAGAAAATATTAAAGTATATACAACCAAATGCTGTGTGAGTGTATACTGTAGAATGTCCAAAGTCCAGGTTATTGTTCGAGTATGCGAGAGAGATGAATCGGTCTCACCGGAAATGATCCCGGGAGGCCGATGACGGAGCGAGAGAACTGTGGCGAAGCAGTCCAGTCGGTGAATTTCCGGATGAGGGGGAAATCCCGCAAGAAGCGGTCTTCGTTGGTCTCTTTGTAAGCTCCGAAATGGCGATAATGCAGCCCGGCTGATGACTCTCGCAAGAGCTTGAGTGGGACCAATACACATAAAATACATACAGGGAAATAAAACCAGCTCGGGTACAATTCATAAGGCGCTGCAGCTTCTTTATTATTGAGCCGACTTACTTACCCCTATATAAAATTGCCCCTTATGTGGCAGTGCTACAACACTGTGTTTCTTGTTGTGAATCGGTCGTGTCCGACGTACGTGACGGGTCATGTCCGATGTTTTGTGTTTAGTGTTGGTCATGCAGCTCTAACGGCACCCGTCCTGCTGCGTTTCAGAGCCCTCGTATCCCGGGATCCAGCAGGGACTACAGCTCGTCTGAGAGCCGCCACTCCAGATGGAAGATGTCCATGCCGCTGTCTTCCTCTTCCTCTTCTTCGTCCACGCTGTGTGAACGCCCGTGGGCCGAGTCCTCCTACGGGGGAAGAAGCAAACCTGTAAATGCAGCGTCTAGTTTGTTTTTTTAATTCTTCGACTAGTTTGAACTAGTAGCTTCCTAAGAGCCGGAAGTTTGTACTTCCCTTGAGTGACTTTTTTTTTTTTTTTTTTTTTCCCCTCTCAGTGCTCTCAGGTGGAGTCGGAGAGAGGGTTGGGTTCGTACTCCAGTCTTCTCAGTTCACCTCAAGACGATGAGTCCAAAAGAGCCAAGCTGTCGTACACCAGTAGATCGGGCTACAGCAGAACCTCGTCCACGTCTACAACCAGCAGCACCTACTCCAACATGGGAGGCACGTCAGGTACTCTTAAAGTGTGTGCGCGCGTGTTTAACTACTATAGTTTATAAAGTTCTTTTTGAAAGAAGTAAGACGACATGTTTTGTGCACAGATCACGTAAAAGCTACTCACAGGAGTATCTGGCCGAACTTGAGGTAACTTATCGGCTTTGTTTCATCGCAACCGGCCCACAGAAAGAGATGTGCTTTAAATTAAAGTTCAATGGAAAATGTCCTTATCATAAATTCAGCCTTGAAAGAAAAATCATTATTCCATCTCAAAATTCATCAGACGTACAGTTCTGTAATACACGCTTATTAGTGTGCAGTTGAAGTCTACTAAATAAACGCGATCTCGTATCTTCATTCCGAGACACACTTCACCACGTAAAAATTTACTTTGTACCAAAATTCAACAGATGATGCTGTACAGTTATTTATTTCTTTATTAATTTTTTTTTTGTCTTTGAGTGTGCAATTAAATTCATCTAGTACTTAATAAAGTTTATGGCTTATCTTCTGACCTTGATTTTTGGATCTAATCTGTATTTTTCCGTTCTGCCTTTTTGTGTTTTAGATTCTTTATGGAAGTCCAGCCTCAGCCCCCTGTCCCGGTCCTCTTCGTCCTCCTCGTCTTCATCAGATGACCTGTGGGCTCGCAGGGACGTGGACAAGAGGACGGACTCGGGCCTGTCTGGTCTGGGAGAGGCCAGCTACAGGCCCACACCCCTGACCTCCTCACTGTGTGGGTACAGGTTTAAGTGCTTGGGATGCGCTGATGATGCGCGTCGGGAAGTTTAAGTTGCTAAGCTGCAATTTCCGTCCGGTTCTCTAATTCCCATCATGCCTTGTGTTTCAGATCACCCAGAGCGCGTGACCTCCACCTACGCCCAGGGAGCCCGACCCAAAGAGAGCCTGTACTCCTCGTCTCGCAGGGAGAACGGCACCGCGTCCAGCCGGCGTCTCTCATCCGACTTTGTCCCATCCTCGTACAGGCTGGTCTCTGACTACCAACCCAGTCCGCGTCTCTCCCGAGACACTTCTACGAGAACCTCCGTCCCCCTTTCAGACCCGTTTTCCGTCTCTTCCTCCTCCTCCTCCTCCCCCTCCTGGAGCTCATCCCTTTACACGCCTCAACCCATACGCGGCTCTAGCCCGCCGCGGCCCGTCCCTGCCCCTGTGGCGAACCCCACCCCTGAGAGCGGAGACTCGGACGGCAGGAGCACGACCCGCAGACTATTGTCCCGCCTCTTCTCGAGACGCTCCAGCCAGGAGTCGACCTCCGCCTCCGGCTCCAGCTCGGCCTCCAGATCCTTCGACTCCGGCCCCGAGGAGTTGCCCTCCTCATCGTGCGAGCCCCCGCTGTCCAGCAGAGACAGAGAGAGCCCTGAGACAGAGCTGAGGAGCTCCTGGCTCAATTGGAACCGATGCAACCCGCTGTTCTCGCGCCGCAGGAGAGAAGGGCGAGATGAGAGCGCCCGCATGGATGCCAACTCGTCCACGCACATCCCTCTCAGCAGCCCGGACGGCGGCAGGACAACGTTCAGTCAGGAGCAAGACGCGGACGAAGAGGAAGATGATGAAGAGGATGAGGAAGAGGACGACGTGTCGGAGGGAGCCACGGCCCCGCCTCCGACCAGAACCTCGGGACTCTCCTCCCTCCTGCAGGAAGCGGCACGTGCCCCCGGGCGGACCCCTGGCGTCGCCCGAGTGATGACCGGTCCTCTGTTCCGCATGCCGCAGAGCGTGATTATAGGACTGGATGCGGCGGTGGACGGACAGAATCAGGCTGAGGCGCAAGGCAAAGAGAAACCCGCCCCTTCTAGAGATCCGGAGAAACTTCGGAAGATCCAAGAGAGGTCAGAATGTTAAAGAAACACGGCTTCCTAAAGAGTCTGAGGAGTATCTGATCTAAAGTACAAATCGCCTGTAGTGCATGAAGAAAAAAATTTATTATCATTTTTTTCTCCGTAGCCTGCTGCAGGAGGACTCGGACGAAGACGAAGGAGATCTCTGCAGGATCTGTCAAATGGGCGAGACGTCAAGCTCGAACCCGCTCATCGAGCCGTGCAGGTGTACGGGCAGCCTGCAGTACGTTCACCAGGACTGCATCAAGAAGTGGCTCAGGTCCAAAATCAGCTCCGGTCAGTTCTTTATCGACAACTAAAAATTGCATGATTTAAAACATGTCCGTAGAAGTCTTGGATTTTAAAGCTGAATTTATATAACGCGTGTCTCCTCTATGTCTCCATCTGGGAAATTCCCACCTGTGACTTGAATTCGGATCAATTCGATTCAAATTTATTTGTATAGCACTTTTGACAACAGTCATTGTCGCAAAGCAGCCTTACAGAATCAAAAGTTAATCATGGGAATGAATTCTCAAGCTGAGGGTGACGGTGCTGAGGGGAAAAACTCCCTGAGATGGCAACAGGAAGAAACCTTTAGAGCAACCATTATCTACAGTGGAACCCATCCTCATTTGGGTGATGGCAGGAATTGTTTTTAATTTTGTTAGGAGGCTGGAAATTCAGTTGATGTCAGTAAGTTAATATGAAGTCTAGTTTGTTATTGGAGGCTCAAGTAGAAAACTGTAGGAAACGCCAGTCCTGAACTATTGAGCACCTGAAAAGCTTCCTGTATCAGACAGGTCCAGAGGGCAGAGTGGAGTCTGGATCACTGGCAGCTCAGGAGTGACAAGTGTAGCTTGATAGGGGGAGAGAAAGGAGAGAAGAGCGAAGATTGAGTAGTTGGGTATGGTCACAGTCACGTAATGTATGAGGTGAATGTATATTATAGTGCAATCGGGGACTCCGGCAGGACTAACCATGATGGCAGAACTAAAAGGGAGAACCATGTTTTCCTCTCACAGCCGGAGACACAGAGAGAGCTGATTGGCCGAGCTCCCTCAGGGGGGAGGGATGAGAGGTACTTGCGCTCCCACATTAATCACGGC
>JAOVVA010000012.1:6882900-6895802 GCA_028565275.1 Leiocassis micropogon | reverse complement strand
GAACTGACCTGATACATTTTTTGCATGTTGTCTTCCAGTATTTTCTGCCGTTACAATGTCACTGGTCCCACAAACCCAAGGCAACATCTGGCTCTTCGAAGACACAGTGTTGATAACTCGAAAAACATCTGGTGAGCACATGTGCCAAATCTGTGTATTTTGCGTCATCTAGTATAAATCTACACTATGATTTTTATTTACCAGATAAATTACACGGAAATGGAGTAAAGATGTTTTCCCAAAGGTTCACAATTAAAAAAATACATAACATCAGCTAAAGGTAATTAAGAGATGCTAAAAAATTTGTAGCTCATGCCAAAGTCTGTACACAACCAGAGGCCTATAGTCAGTACTCAAATGATGTAGCGTCGTTGCAGTACTTGTAATTGGATGCAAATGTTTGTAATATCAGTTTTTGAGGTGAAAAGAGAAAAATTGTGATCCATCAGATCAAATCAGGTGTTACATCACACAGGTTAATTATGCGCTCTGGGCAATAGACTGCAGGAGGTGAAATATACAAGATAAAAAATTTATCAGTTTAATTTATCCCACGGAAAGATTGAAAACGTAATCACTATACCAAAACTTGCAGTGAATCGTGCTTTGAGTATGGCCACTGCATGGAACCGCACTGACTCCGCTTAGCGGATCCGTCCATCTAGGAGCCTCCGTTGTCCAACCAGGGATATTGGAGGCTAGTGGTGATTACTGTTATAGTTATTCCCATTTTGTGACCATGAACATTCACACACTACGCGCAATTTGGAAACGCCAATTAGCCTAATCTGCATGTGTTTGGACTGTGGGAGGAAGGCTCCATGCACACAGACCCCGAGGCGGGAATCGAACCCTGACCCTGGAGGTGCGAGGCGGCAGTGCTAACCACTAAGCCAATGTGCCACCTTTAATACACTTTTAATAAACTATCCAAACCGTGATAGAACAACATGTTTTTTTTTTTTGTGCTATAAAAGCGCACTGGTGACGTTATGTTTAGGGGTAACAGGGAAATCCTGGTGTCAAAATGGGGCTGGTGGTTCCCTCTTTCTTACTGCATCACAGAATCATCATTCAAATATTCTAAAAATAGCATTCTGTAAACAAAAATCTCATGAACCGCACACGATACAGTAATAAATGTTCAATCAAAGCGTGACTCAAATTACCCAAAATGCAGCTTTATATGTGATTTGATGTGACCAGTCCCAAAATGTATCTTTCAAAAAATGTGCCTCCTGCAAAAATACTACACTATCAAACATACAGCACAAATAACAGAAACTAGAATGCTATGAGAACACCTACAACTGTTTACTATCCGGTTTGCTGCATTAATCACTCAACATAGACTGTTTGATCTTTTTTATGTTCATAATAATGAAGAAATATCCAGGAGACCTGACATCTTGTTATAAATTTCATCACTGTGTTGTTTCTTGAGAAGACGTGTCATCACAACCCATCGTCCAGTTCCCCAAGAGCCTCCTGTCGCTCCCGGAGAACACCACCATCTCTACGGTGACCGCTTATCTGACAGTCCCAGCGCCGCCTCCAGAGAAAGAGGGACATTTCTGTACCATGGGGGTCTTTAACAGCAAAGGAGGTACAGAACCTGCAGAGCACTCGTGAATAAATGTTAATTATCATTCGATGTGATCCTCCAGGCCAGAGATTACTCACTGGACAGATGTGTGCGATGAAATTATGACGAGCTTAAGATCCTTCTTCAGGTTATTCATTCATTAATCATGACTATGTCTATCTGTTGTACAAGCTCCATGTTTAATTGATTAATTGACGAAAAACGGTGTGTCAGTGTCGGTGTAAAGAAATAGTGATACTCTGATTAATTTTCAGAATACATGAGCGTGAAATTGAGCCCCGTGGCAGTGCTGAGTACCCAGCTGCTTTCTGATGGGAAAGAGATTGACGTCAGAGGTCCGATTCATCTCACCGTACCTTTACCGTACCACACCCACCTCCGAGCCGCCGACTCCCTGCCTGCCTGGGCCTTTGACACGACCACAGGTCAGCATATGGACCGTGGCATGTTTGGAGTTAAGAAGTACGGTATTTTTTTACAATCTAACATGTTGTTTGGATCCAGGTACGTGGGTGAACAAGGGTATGGGCTCGGTCAGGATGGAGAGAAGCGGTCTGGTCTGGACCTACGTGGCTCCTCACCTTGGCAACTGGATCGCAGCACCATCTCCAATTTCTAACGGTAATGAGCGTTGTTATGTATTCCCAGGTGACGCACAAAGACCCAATCCCATCCTGGACACCATCTGTTTGACCTGCAGCCAGGTCCATTACATCACTGACAAACAGATTTAGTGAAAACAGCTTCTACCGCGGAGCCATAAGAGAACTGAATACTACGGAACATTGACACTGGCCTTTTTTTAAATTATTGGGTAAAAATGTGAGTCAAAAATTATCCACACTCCATTTATAATAAAACTTCTGTTGGTTGCACTGTCTTATAAGTCCTTTCCGTTCAAGGCTACAGTCACTGCTCTGCAGGTGTGAACGTGTTACATCAGTTCAATTGTAACTGCAGTGCGAGCAAAAATAGACGCCCCACTCATGATTTGCAGAAAGAAGTGCAGCCTGCAGTGATTTTTTCCTGTTTTTTTGTGGTCTGAGGGTGTACCCGGTGCCAAAACAACTCACAGAAGAGTATAAACAGAAGCATTTTGGATATCTGCACACAAAATTTGGACCGATACTCTAAGGTTTCTTAAAGAGAATCATTACTGGTGACGAGACACGGATTCATCAATAAGAGTCTGAGAGTAAACGGAACGGAAACATCCTCAATCGCCGACCGAGAAAAAGTTCAAAAGTCAACCATCAGCTGGAAAATTCGTCAATGCTTACAGTTTTCTGGGATTCTCAAGGGCCAGAAGTATCGGAACACTATCAGTAGAAAAGGTTCAACAATCAACAGCGCTCGGACGAAGAGTCACTTCTGATGAAGAACTGAAGACAGCGGTCGTGGCTCACAGCTCAGACTAAAACATTTTTTAATAAGAGGGGAATACGAGAGCTTGTTAACAGACAGGCAATGCAAGGAGACTCTGTCCAAAAATTAGGCATTTGTCTTTTCTAAATAAACTAATTTCTACAGCCAGAGTGCGTATATTTTTTGACTCAACTTGTATATTTCAACTCACTAGTTGACGGGGTAGAGCGGAGTCCCAACAGTTTGACAGCTTGGCATTTGAGCTCATATCCAATCCGTAGCCCAATAGCTCAACCACTGTACCACTATTGGGCCCTGGTTTATCCGACCAAGCAGCTACTACTCATGTTGCATTTTAAAGCAGAAATATGCAAGCCATAATCTGTGCTCATCACTGAAAAATTATGTGAACAATGCCCTGAAGTGTAACCTGATTGCTGTTTGTCAAAATCCAGGTTACACGGGACATCCAGCTTCCATGGATTTCTTCTCATACCATACATACCTTCTTGTGGGCATCTTGGGCGGGACTCTTGTCATCATCATTGGATTGTTATCTGTGATATTATGTCACTGCAGGTAAGATTACTTCCATTAATGCTCAACTTCTGAATATCTCAACTAATGAGAAATGACTCTCCAAAATGGTATGTTTTTCCCAATGTTTGCTTTACAGAGAGTTAAGCCATGAGACTGAGAGAAGAAGATGGAACTCCACTAGACTGTCCATCCTCAAGAAAGACCAGACCACATCTACCAGCTCAGATGAAGTCCACGAGCCCTTGTACAGTAATGGAGACCATAACGGAGACAGGTCTTACTTTGTGGCTGCAAGAGGTGCAGGTGTATCAGCGTCGCCCCGACATCAAGCCAGCTATAATATCTACGTCGATAATGTCTGCCGACCAGCAGGGAACCTGTACGAGAACATCAGACCTACGGTACCAAACTTGTACGTAAACAGCGATGAAGTAGCGAAGCTTAGAGAGATGTCTGAAAATGGCGCCTCACGGCTAGCTTCCGGAGATAATTCAACATATCGGGACAAGCTGTTCCATATCTACAACCAGCCTATGGCCATCGTCCAAGCACCAGAGCATTTCTCTTCCCATGGACAGGCTGAGAGCGCCGGAACCCGATGTGCCACCTTTCCCCGGAACGGCACGGAGCACGGAGCACAGGCTGAACGAAATCTGAAGGACAGTTTCACCCAGACGCTGCCAAAAGTCCAACAAGACAACAACATGCAGCCCGTGCTAGAAGGCCCACAGAACTCCACTGCCAACCCAGGAATCTGGGGCCGCTATAGCCACTTGCTTGAGTCCGTCTCTGTTCCTGGCACCCTGAACGAGGCAGCTGGAATGGGTCCTTTCCACTGTGAGCTACAGGGAATCTCTGAGCAAACCCTGCTGGAGCTTTCCAAGGTCAAGCCTTCTCCCTTGCCTCCTCGGGCGTGGTTTGTGTCTTTGGACGGTAAACCAGCGGCTCAGGTACGCCACTCTGTAATCGAACTCCAAGGAAGGCACCGGCCAGGAAGCAGCAACGACACCAGCCTGGATTCTGGGGTGGACATGAACGAGCTCCAGCAGTTGGTACGGAAGAGCGATCAGGAAGGGCCCTCGATCGCCAGCCTGCCCAAAGTAGCAAGGGGGCGTGGCCACGAGGAACCGGACTTGAGCAGTAGCGAAATCGGGAGTCCCGAAGATACGTCTCTGAGGAACGCACTGGAGAGCAGCAGTGCAGCTATTCCCAACATCCCGGAAGATCAAGATGCTGGTGACACGTCCAGCGAGTCCAGATCCACGCCACCACCCAGGAGACTACGCAAGGTGCACGACAAGAGGCCCGATAAGAAAACGGCTCGACATGTGAGGGAGGAAAGAGCGCAAACGAAACGTTAGATGTATCTGCTCTGTGTGCTGTGATCTGGTGTCTGCCAGATGTTACTTGTTTGCGTCAACCTGCCTTATCGGACTGTTACCGGGAGTGACGCCTCGCTAGAATGACCCGTTGGGGTGTATCTTTCTTAAAACTCGATTTCTGTGCTGTTTGAAAGTTTTCCGCGTCCAGCTACTGCCCATCTGTGACATCAGTCTACTCCTCCAAAACACGACAGCTTCACATCTCACGCCTGTACAAGTCAGTGTCGTGTTTGTACAAGGTTCATACATGTATATAATATACAGTCCCTTTTTCTCCCACTCCCCCCCACTGTGAGCACAACGCCTGTACCTGCGAAGCTATTTTTTAAAACCGATAACGAGTCTGACTTCTCAAGGGGGTGTTTGGAGCAGGATGATCACTTGCTTGAGGTCACAGACCTTCTTATTGTAAATTCAGCTGTAGATATGTGAAGTAAGCAAGAACTGCCACCAGAGTGCCAATAGTAGTGATAAAAATAAAACATTTTTTTAGAAGTCATCTGGAATTCAAAGATATGAGAAATGTTGTAAAACAACACGGAATGTCAAGTATATAACCTTTATGTATATAAACAAAAAAACAACCTTTTGTTCTTTATTCTGGCAACTACTCTGATTAAAAAAGCCTTTAACGACATTCACTTGTCTTGCACTTAATAAGTCCTCATGTTTGCATGCATGTTTTTTTTTTTAATTAATATTTTATTACCATTTGTAAAGATTTTACGTTAGAGAATGTAGCAACAAACAAACATCAGGATTTTTGCCTCAGGTCTTGTTCTACCAAGGCTTTCACCCTGTCTGTATGATTTCACAGCCACAGATCCAGATGTTTTGTGCATAAATCCTTTGATGGACAATGTCACTGTATGAACTTTGTGACTGTATGACTGACTGACAGGATCAATAAGCTTTTTTTAAAATACTTTTTTTTTTGACCAAACGTTTCAGAGGCAAGTAGCAGCGTCGTATGAATGGACATTCTGCCGATATAAATAGTGGTGCATGACTGGAGTGATTTTCTTCTTTTTCTTTGTAGATAGTGTCAAGTCAATGTTCATATTGTACTGTGTATCATTTATGTAAGTCACTGACTGTACCACTTTCTCTCATTTCTTGAATGCTTTGCTGACCGGTTTGTGATTTGCAGTTTTTGTGCACATCAATAAAGGAACTAGCCAGTGTTGGATGTAATGGCTTTAAGTGGTTTATTGTTGTTCAATCTCTTTTTGACTGATTGTCTAAATCAGTCCTTCCTTTCACGGTTAGCGCTGATCTGAAAAATTTTCGGCTGTAAGTCAAGATTGCTTTGATGTCCACCGCAGCTCGACCGTTGTGTCTGTACACCCGTAGCGTCACCCTTCAAGCCTTCTGATCTGATCCATCCATGAAGAGAGCTTGACTCGCGTCGGGCTTTACTGTCATGCTTACTGAAACGCACAAACAAGCCCTGCTGGGTTCCAGCCACAGGAGACGAAGACAAGCTCGGACAGGATGTCTTTGGACCCGTTTCGCTCCTCTGAGGTACGTCAGATCTCTCTTTCCTCTGCAAGCCAACGCCGAACAACTCGAAGTTTTGCTGATTAGTAATCTTCTTCTGGGCACCACCAGTAGGAGGTGCTGTGCTAGTCACCTTGCTGTCATTACCACTCCATGTGAGAGGGTTGTAGATGACATGCCAGTCCACGGGGCAGCAAACGGAACGTTGCAACCATGTCTTGATACAGCTAGAATGGAACTGCAGCACCAGTAAGGGAAGAGAAAGGTCTAGTTTAGATGCTAATTCTCATAACCAGGCCTTTCACTGCACCGACAAGTGCGCCGTGATTTCTTTCCTTTATACCTTACCGTGTGTCGACAGGGAAGAGTTTTACCCTGCTGGCCCACGTGGAAGCTCTGGAGGCAAAGGCGACACTGTATTCCTGGTTCCAGAAGTCGGGAACTTCGGTGAACTTGCATAACCGGGAAGCTCTTTAAAACATGCTCTGGAACCACGTCCGAGTTCACACGAGCTTTCACGCTGTAACACCAATGCAGCAGTTTCCGTTAACATATACAGGGTGTCCCAAACAATTCGACATCATTTCGTAGTCTAACAACGTAGACAATTCTCGCTCAAATGAACTCAAATTTTAACGAGATGCGTAAAAACTAAGTTTAATGTTTTACATTTAATTGTGTTGCTATGCAACATAAACTTGAAGATGAGGAGTCCGAAAAGTGTCTTGTTTTCAGTGATGAAGTTGACAAGCATAATGTTCGCATTTGGGGGGAAGAAAATCCCTGCGCTACAGTTGTGCACATGAGGGACTCGCTGAAAGTGAATTTGTTGGAGCTGGACTACAGACTTGGTGTGTCGTGTCATTGACCATTTGTGAAGCTTTGTGAAATCGATTATAAAATCAGTTTGTTGGAATTTAAATGATTAATAAATCTTTTTATTATTTTTCAACATGAAGCCTATTCAATTTCGTTCCCCTAGGACATGTCGTTACTCTGATATTTATATTGCAAATGATGTCAAATTTCTGGGACACCCTGTACTCCATCCATCAGAATGCGCATTGATTATAAGATATATCCTGACTTACACTGTGTCCGTGTCGGTGAAGCTTCTCTTGCTTTCCTCGGTCAGTTGCCATGATTGATTTCTTTTCTGCAGAATCACATTAAAGTCGTTTAAACATCAAGTAAAAACGATGGTCGGTAAGTAAGAAGATAAAACCGGATAAGAATGTCTCACCATTCTCATGGCAAAGCTGTGCTGAGGATGAAAGTTTCTCCTGAAGCAGTCCTCACACAGGTGGTAATGACTGCACAACGTGCACCTACGACATGAGCGCAGAATTTGTGACCCGTCGCATCAAATCAGGTATTATTATGAAAATAAGCTCCACTTTGACCACAAGTTGAATACTACTACATCATGTCGGGTTCCTGGGGTATGGACAGTTTCAAGTTTGCACCTTGAAAAACCCCTAAAACCCCTTGCTACCCCTAAAAATAACTTCCCCAGCAGCATGGTTGTGAGGTTTTGTAATATGATGTGAACTTTCCCGTGCCTTTACACCCATAAAACAGCATCCTCATTGTGCCTCCTGATGGCCGTGTCCAGACGAAGCTTGTATCCTCTAAACCGTTTAGTCTAACGCGCTGATGTGTTTTCTTTCGTCTGTCTGTCTCCATATATACTCTCTTTGCTGATAATAGCTGAGAACTTCAGATCCTTCATGTTTGTCCCTCTCTCCCGGTAAGATGTGGTCTCGAGATACGGCGGACGCATCAAGCAATAATTCTTCTCCTTTTAATTCATCTTAACAATTCGTGCACTCTTCTTAAACCTAACAGCAGTTTTATAGTTTAAAAAAATGCATGTATTTGTATCGTAACTGGAGTAAACAACTTGGATAGCATTCATTAAAGTGCTTTAAAACAATGCTTAGGCTTGAATATTTCTCAATTCTGTTGAATGATCAGGAAGATGATGGTTTCGTCAAGCCGAGATTTAAGATTTGAGACATTTCACCTACCGCACTCTATTAGCCAGAGTGCAAAACTGACCTGTGTGACTTAATACCCGGCTCCATGTGACGGCTCACATTTAATGTCATTACGTAGAACACTAATCAAGTAATGGAGCACTTGCCCCTGGAGTATGTCTCGACCATTTATACAACCTCTGGAGTTGGTTGTCTGCAAAGATGGAGTCTGCAACCCCTTCTATCTGGACTGAACATTTTGGTCTATGAGAGTGAGTCAAAAATGATCCGCACTCTGGCTGTAAAATTTGTTTTAATTAAGATTTTAGAAAAGACATATACACCTTTTTTCGACATAACCTCCTTGCTTTTCTAATCACATTGTCCTTTTGTCAATATGCTCTCGTGTTCCCTCATTAAAAATGTTTTAGGCTGAGCTGCGAGCCACACATTCATCAGAAGTGAATCTTCGTCCTCGTAGGGCTGCATTCAGGGGACCAAACAGGTGAAAGTCTGATGGAGTGAGAGCAGGACTGTAGTGAGGACGCTTTAACACCTCAGAGTGTCGACAGTGTGAGCAGAAGTGTGCGGACGTGCATCGTCATGCGAGATCATGACGCCCTCGGATATCAGTCCTCTATGTTTAATCTGAAGTTTAGGCATCAGATCTTCAAAATAAGTGACTCACTGTAACAAGCACTGTTGATTGTTGAACCTTTTTCCTGATAATGTTCCAATACTTCTGGCCCTTGAGATGAGAATCCCAGAAAGCTGTAAGCGTTGATGAATTTTCCAGCTGATGGTTGAGTTTCGAACTTTTTCCCGGCCGGCGATTGAGGATGTTTCCGTTCCGTATTCTGCCGTTTATTCTCAGGCTCGTAGTGATGAATCCGTGTCTCGTCACCAGTATTGATTCTCTTTAAGAAACATTCAACTTCCTCTGAGTATCGGCCCAGATTTTGTTTGCAGATATCCAAACGTTAGATGTTTATGCTCTTCCGTGAGTTGTTTCGGCACGAGGTCCACTTTCAGACCACAAATAAAAAAATAATCACTGCACGCTGCTTTTCTTTCGTGCAAATCAAAAGAGGGGCGTCCATTTTTGTTCGCACTGCAGTTACAAATGAACTGATGTACCACGTTCACACCTGCACAGCAGTGACTGGGGAGACAGGAGCCTTGAACGCAAAGTGCTTATAAGACCAACAGATGTTTTAATGTAAACAGAGTGTGGATCCTTTTGACTCACCCTCGTGTCTAACTGTCATGGCTTTATTTAACAAACCTAGACAAGTAAACAACTAGAGAAGCTTCTAGATGAACTTAAATGGATTTAACAGGTGAATGCTTTATACAGTATGCAATCAGGCCACCAGTCACGTTAGTACACACTACTGTAACTCCACCTACAGCACATGTTGATCCTTAGATAAATATTCTGTAAGCACTGTCATCATTATTAAAAAAAATAAATAAAATTGCTTATTAAGGAAGGATTTCACCTACTTAAAACATTTTCCAACAACCGGACAGATTCTGCAGCTGTTGCACGGGATGCCCAGGTGTTTCTCCAGACGCTCTCTCTCTGAGGACGTACACAGCCGACTCGCATTTTTCACCTGGATTTACAAAAGATAAACTTGGTGCGTTTTTTTTTTCTTCCATTTACGCAGGGTTATGAAACCATTAATAATATGAATTCAAAGGTTTAAGTACTTAATGTAAATTTCATGCTCAAGACACCATTTCATGCCTGTCCTACCAGCTCTCGAAGCATCTTCATGGTGCTGAAGTTCTCCCGGCACAGCGGACACTTCACCATGCCAGCTGTCTCGGAACTGGTCTGATGGTCAGCCCACAATCTCATGCAGGAGACGTGGACATTGTTTCCGCACCCGAACCTTTGCCGTGACAAAAACGAAATAAGCGATGCTGTGTGGTTGGTTTCGCTTATTTAATGACAGTTCAGATGAAAAGTTCCAGATGATGCCATTTTTTATTATTTCCTTTGCTACGAACCTGCAATGCGCCACTGGAAGTCTTTTCCTAAGCAGTTCCTCTTGACATATGGGACAGATATCGTCATCTCTAATGTCTTTCTGCCTCATCGTACCGTCGTCTTCCTCACTACAGCAAACCTGTGCAGGGGCTGATGGGACGCTGTCCGTCCTGTACGGATGCTGTAACACCTCCAGGATCTGTCTCTCTACAAGTCCTGCCTGGAAGCAGTCTAGACACAACGAACCATAAGAGAATATCTGCAACACCGATACGACTTAGAAATAAAATAAATGGATGAGAAAACAAATTGATACAGAAGGTTCTCCATAAATGGAGAAAACTCACATTCATGATCTCTGGGGAGCCTAAATTTCCGCATCAAAACCCTGCAAAATTTAAAGGATAGGATCAGATAGGATCATATAATACCATTTTTCAAATAATACTCAAGGCTTCTTATCTACCGATGCATGTTTCGTTTTTTGTAAAGATGCATACACATTTATATTTTTATCAGATAAAAAGAAACAAATTTGCTAAATACAATTTCATGCTCTTTTATGTAACATTTATATAATATAATTATATAATACAATATAACATTTTGGAATTCAAGTCTTTCAACGATCCGAGTGCTTAAGCCGACTCAGAACATGAGAAAAATTCCCTGAGTTAATACAGCATTGATAAAACAGTTACCAGCAGAGGTGTTTGCAGAGGTCCTGCTCTTTGTGGAAGGTTCCACATGTGCAGGTATGAAGATCTCCCAGGAACACCTAAAATGAATAAGAGAGAGAGAGAGAGACTTTGTAAAACACCAGACAAACATGAGGACTATTAGAAATGCTTAAAAAAAATCTCACTTTGTAGTTTTTGGGTTCTCCTTCCTCCTGGAGAAGGAACCCCGTCGGCCCAAATTCCTTCAGGAGGAACATGGTGGTGTTGAGGGACTCATCTTGATGCCTCTTCACAGCTTCACTAGCAGCCTTCCTCCAAACTCTTTTTCGGAACATTACTCAGTCTAGCTAGTTAGTTAGTTTTACCAGCCACTAACTTAAAAGGTTAACTCAATACTCAAAATTTTGCAAGATAAATCTAAAAAAAAAATCCAGAAAGAATCTTCTCTATCCTGTAAGAATGTAAAAAAAAAAAAAAAAGTCAGCAAATATACCCTTTTCCCTTTATCTCCTTATCACTTTTTATGCTAAATCCCATGTATGTTCTTCAACCATTTGGAATTGGCTTTTTGTTTGGTCGCCGTTTCTATAGCAACCTAACTGCTATTCTGTATCTAGCCGCAAGATGGCGACAGAGATCTTTATTATATTGCATTGCAAGTCTGATTTTCAGGCAATAAAAACACAAGGCAAAAAAAGCATTTATATTTTAATCCAGAGTAGAGAAAATGTTACCACATGTTAAACACAAAACATCTTCAGCATTTTGATCGTAAAAGTGCGCTAACTGCTCTGATATTGGTTCAGCTTGGAATGTAAACACTTGAATTGTCTTTACAGGTTTTTCTTCCTTTGCTATAAGTTTAAAGGGAAAGTCGATATTAAACACATTAAACATGCTTTTATTGAAATATTTATCTCTTCAGGTGTGAATTTGTTGACTGCCGTTGTATTTTCAGTTTTCCTGTGGGAAGTTAGCGTCTGTCTGAGGCGTTAGCATCGCAGAAAGACAATCCCATTTGGTAGCACAGTTGTTACTGGATTTAACAGTAAAATTATTAAATGATCTCAAGGGTAAGGGTTAAGGTCCATTTTTCATTGAAAAAAAAAAAGAAGAAGAAGAAGAAGAAGAATAGGGGGAAAAAAAGAAAGTTACTGCTGTCTAGGAAGTGAAGGATTAGCGCCAGAATCGGTTCCAGATAACCCATGAACCATAGTGCATGTTCTGGCAACATCTGCTCCTTTATGCTCGTTCGCAGTTGCATTGGGAGGTCACGTCAAGGACGACGAGGGAACTACTATAAAACAAGTTATGAGACACGCAGACGCATTTGCGTCAGCACCAGTGAGGCAAACGTGAAACATCGGCCGTGTTGCCCAACATGATTACACACCAGGGCTGTCCAGAGACCGGGTTACGTTAGTGAATCACTCCTGTACATCTCCTTTATCCTCACACACACACACACACACCATCTTGATATGCTAATAACACATTTTTAGGGAGATTTTTACCAATGTGAATTTGAAGGTTACTAACAAGGCTAATCCGCTAACCAGATCTGATACAAGTAACTGTGCTACTTACGTATGTGTTTTCTCTATTATCATTTGTTAGCAAAGTCATAAGGTGACTATTTAGCATGATGGCGGCACAGTGGTTTAGCGGTTAGCCTCACTGTCACCTCACACCTCCAGGGTCCGGGTTCGATTCCCCGCCTTGGGGTCTGTGCCCAGATAGCACAGGTACGTCGCGGAGACGTCTGCTAAAGAGTGTATCATCTGGTAAACATCGCGTTCGTTTTTTTATAGTCGTATTTTGATCGTCTGTAGATCGCCTGTTTGAGCTGTT
>JAOVVA010000012.1:6868216-6881503 GCA_028565275.1 Leiocassis micropogon | reverse complement strand
CCCTCTGCCAGACATCTGCCAGATGAAAAAGACGACGTCGCATAGACGTCTCCGCGACGTGTGTGTGCTATCTGGGTGTCCATGGAGTTTGCATGTTCTCCTCGTGGTTGGTGGGTTTCCTGGGTACTCCTGGGTACTCCTGGGTACTCCGGTTTCCTCCCACAGTCCAAAGATATGCAAATTAGACATGTTAATTAGCGTTTCCAAATTGCCCGTTGCTTGTGAATGTTGACTGGAGGTCCTATCAGAGTCATAGAAATGGGAATAAATACAATGGTAATTACTGTTGGCCTCCACAGGCTCTAGTTGAACTACAGAGGTTCCTGGTTGGATACTTGGATCGGCTTTTGAGCACGAGACCACTTCAAGTGAAAAAGCTAAACTATTGTTTTGGGGGGGGGGGGCGGGGCACCTGTAGCCTATCCCAGGAGACTTAGGGCATGAGGCGGGGTACACCCTGGATGCCAATCCATTGCAGGACACATACGTACACACTCTCACATGCTCATTCCCACGCTACAGGCAATTTGGGAACAGCACTTAGCCTAATCTGCATGTCTTTGGACTGTTGGAGGAAACTGGAATACCCAGAGGGAACCCGTCAAGCACTGGGAGAACATGCGAGCTCCACGCACACAAACTGACGAGAATTGAACCCAGACCCTGGAGGCGCGAGGCCACAGTGCTAACCACTAAGTGACCGTGCCGCCTGAACAAATATCACGTTTTTAAATTATGATACAAATTTCCACCACATCCTTTAAGAGCGACTCGAGAGACTGATGATGATGAGGATGATAAACAATTTTCCCAGGCCTCAGTATAAAAGCAGGTTGTAATAGATTGCATCATCTAAACATCTGTTGACCCAACAGATGCGGTCCAGTTCACCGTTTCAAGTTGTTTCGAATTTGACAACTCCCAGTTTTACTGAGCATGAAAAATGGACATGACGTCTGTTTCGATTAACGTCACTTTCCGCTGTCGGGGCCCATTCGTTTTGATGTGTATCGATTTTCCATTTAGATTGCTAACGATTTTTTAATAGATGCCCCCATTTTTGACTTCTTGCTTTTGGTCTTTCTAAATTACTGCAAGCTGATTTTGCGTTCCAGTTTTACAAAGTTCATCGTATTCTGTCACCTAACAGACACGTATCATAAACATTTCATATTTTATTTTGTATTATTTATAACCACAAATTTTTTAAAATAATAATTATAGCCAGCGACCATAAGGCTGAATGGCACCTGATGTCATGACACCTGACATAATCCGCTACAAAGGTTCAAAGCTGCTGTTCTTTCATTTTTTTAATTTCAACTGACATCGCCTTATGAGACCTTTCAGGCAGACCTTCTATTAGAACATCACCTAATATGATTCTTGACACGTGATTGATAGAATTATGTGTATAAATGTTAGTGGAGCTTTCTGAACCAAAGTGCCCATAAGAAATTTTACCATGGTATAGGTACAGTAGTATGGTAGTCTGATGGTACTGTACCTGTTCCATGGTGGGATACTTGATGATGACAACTAATCCATCATGGAATTAGTACCATTTTCACAGTACCATGGTACTTATTATCTGATATACATAGTATATGAGTAAAACTATGGTACATGGTTCTACCATGGTACATACTTTGCACCATGGTAGTTCTATGTAACACTATAATATGGTAAACCGTTCTACCATATACAGTCATATGGTGCTATGCAACATCTACTATGTTATGCATAGTTATATAGTATGACAGATGTATGTATTCAGTAAGTCTTAATATTACATACAGTTATATTGTAGTCTGTATTATATCATACCAGTAGTATGTCCTAACATATCTACTATGCTATAATATGCACAAACATACTGTATTAGATACCTGCTGAACTTTGGTAGCCACTCTGATACCCAATAAATACCATGGCAGTCACCAAAGTATGGTGGTACACACCATATTACTACAAGGTACCCACTAAAACACCAACCATGGTAATGTTTAAAGTACCATGGTAACACTGTGGTGTATTATGTGACCGCATGTACTATAGTTCACCATAGTAAGCTGTCCCATACCATGGTACTTCTTTCTGAAAGCATAAAAAGCCAACACTAAAATATATAAAAGCTTTTATAGTGTTTGAACACGACACTTTGACAGTGATGGCACTTTTCCCCCCACAATGCCTTGCTGCACGGTGAGAGGACCAGGAGGGGTTGCCCCATGGAAACCTGAACCGGAGCAGCCTTTTTAGAATATGTTCGCGTTTATTTTAGAGGGTTGAGACTGAAGCGTGTCCCATGTGGGTGTTCACCGTGACCGGCCACATCCACTGAGTTGATCTCTTCCTGATTAGGGTGTGTGCGTATGTGTGTTATAAAGTCTGCCAGATTTGCATTCATGTGTAACTTGCAAAAAAAAAAAAAATAAAAAAAAAAAACGGTTTGCAGTGTGAGAATGCATGAAGAGGAATTGTAATAAAAAAAAATTACGCACACAGGGAAAAAAAGAGAGGAGGGAGAACAGTAAAAGGGCAAAAGGACAAACGAAGTGACATGATGCAACGATAAGACAAAGGGGAAAGGAGAGAAATCGGGGCTGTGATCTTTCGTTCCTGTTTGGATAACTGGAGGTGCAGCGGAGACGCAGGCTTTCCTGCTTGGTGTAAATCATATGGCCAATAATAAGTCTGTTTTCTTATTATAGCCATAATGCAAGCTCACAAAGACAAACACTGCATGCACACAGGCATATGAATCAGTGTCACACAAAGGCCCAAAAGACATTAATAGCTGTAAAAACCCACAGGGAAAACAGCACACACTCCCAAATCTTTAAAAAGCACTTAATAATGACAACTAATCCATCATGGAAGGAATAAAACAGCAAGTCTCAGGCTGTTATAGGAAAATAATCATCGTCAGGGTGCTGTGATGGAGTTCACCCCATGAACACACACACACACACACACACACACACACAACTATTAGAGCCGGTGTTATAGATCATACACAGTCGGACAGTGCTGTAATGTAAAGATTATATAATAATCAACAATATTGTCTTGAAGTGCTGCCAAAAGTGCTGACCTATGGAAGGGAGTATACAAGAGTCACATCTATAGCACACACACACACACACACACCGCTTGCACAACATAACAGTTACACCCAGCCGAACCAACCCCAGAAGGGCACGCGTTCATGCAGCTTTATTCTTTCCTTACTTATATTATATGTTCCCTTTTTTCGACAAGAGGAAGGAAGAGCACAGGAAGGGAGCAGGCTGAAAGTTCACCTAGCACATGTTGTAGGGTCACGACCCCATTCAGCACCAGCAGAGGGGACGTGATCTGGCTTTTGTACTCCTGCATGCCTACCCGTCCACACACGCACACACGCACGCACACACACACACACACACACACACACACTTTGAGAAGGTTAATAACAGTTAACACAAACGGTTCAAAAATGCATGTTCTCTACAGTTATCTCTTTGTTAGCTCTCTGTGACTGACAAATAAGCGACAAACCACAAAGGTGTCATGCTGCTCTGGTTAAACAATCAATCACATGATGGAAGCAGAGTTACTTTTCACCCTGAAGTCGATGATTTTCCAAAATCAGCGTGTCCAAAATAAGCAATTGGACTCTTTATTCCTAGCAGTTTGCCATTTCTAGCATTTATTTATCCGTTAAATAATCTCATATTTTTTATCCCTTTAGAGTCCAGGGTCTGGGTTCGATTCCCGCCTCAGGGTCTGCGTGCATGAAGTTTGCATGTTCTCCCCGTGCTTGGTGGGTTTCCTCCGGGTACTCCAGTTTCCTCCCACAATCCAAAGACATGCCGATTAGACTAACTTGAGTGTGTGTATGTCTTGTGATGGATTGGCGCCCTGTCCAAGGTGCACCCCGCCTCATGTCCGAAGTCTCCTGGGATAGGCTCCAGGCTTCCTGTGATCCTGTACAGTATGAGCGGTTTAGAGAACGGATGAATGAATTAATGATAGCTTTCACTTTTCCTGATGGTCTAATTTTGAATATTTAGTTTTTACACCTCATAATAAATTAAATGAAAACAAATTGCTTTGATATTAACCAAGGAGGAGGAGGAGGAGGAGGAGGAGGAGAGGTGGGCGCAAACTTATTCTTCAATTTCTATTTTGGACAACACGGACCCTCATTTACAGTCACTGGAATTCCTGCAAAGCTGGAATCATCTCTACAGGTCACGGTAAAGCGAGAGAGAGTCGCTGGGATTAATGTGTGACAGATGCTTACGGATTACTGAAAGCTCCCTCTGGACGTTCCCTGAAGTGTCGGACCTCCGTTTGACCCCAAACAAGCATGGGAATACAATATCCCATTAAAAAAAAAAAAAGGCCACAGCGTGCCCCATGTCTTTGGTGCTTGTTTTCCTCTAGCGTCTCTCTCAGAAGAGGTCGCGGCCCGCCATGGACTCGCTCGCAATCAAAGTCATGAGGAACAGCTGTATCAATAGATCTGATGCTCAGGATCACGACTCCGGCGGTTTGGCTCGTCTGAAGACGATGTGGGACCGGAGTGGGGGGGAGGACTTTGGAGAATGCCAAAAACTACAGAAGGAAAACACGGTCCCTAAATTTATCTGCAGATAACCATAAGTACGGGTCAGACACAGAGCACGAGGATGTTTCTGGATAATAAAATGTTCTCCGGCAAGCTCACAATTCATTGTGTACAGGGGTACATGTGTTTCTTGTGTACAATGTTACTTTTCTTGACACGTTAACCCAGCAGGAACCCCAACATTGGATGACCGATGTCATAAACGATGGGCGTTCAAGTCAAACAGGAACTTATGATGAAATTTCTTGTGAATGAAAGCGTAAAAAACAAGCGATTGACATTTACAGAAGACTTTAGAACGGTGCAAACATTTTAAAAGAAGGCTGTACATCCGTGAATGGCGACCCTGGCCGAGATGGCTTGGAGCCCACTGCAGTCCGTGATTATTCAGCACATGGAACGTCTTATCCTTAAAAATCGACGTTGCCGATTTGCAGAAGAGACGCATCAGTCTGCGGGAACTATTACACACAATCATTTACCAACACCACTTGCACGTTACAGAAACTCGCCTGGGAGTTATTGCCACATCCAATGTGGATGTACAGTCCTGACCTCGCTCCAAGCCATTTCCACATGTTTGGGCCATTAAAGGAGGCCAGCGTTTCAGACATGAACCAGGAACAGGCTGTCCGATCGGAGAACAACGGAAACGTTCTACTTTGACGGTGTCCATGCACTAGTGACAAAGTGCATTAGTGTAGAAGGGGATTATATAGACAAATACATCCATCTAGGAACTTCTGTAGTCCAACAAGGGACTGTGGAGGCCAGTGGTGATTACCATTGTGTTTATTCCTATTTTACGACCCTGGTAGGACCTCCAGTCACTTTCACACTGTGAACAGCCAATTAGCCTAACCTGCATGTCTTTGGTGGGACTGTGGGAGGAAACCCACCAAGCACGGGGAGAACATGCCAACTCCATGCACACAGACCACAAGGTTGGAATCGAACCAGGACACCGAAGGTGCAAGGCGACAATGCTAACCACTAAGCCCACCGTGCCGCCATTTAGAGAAATAAAGGGAGCTTTAACTCTGTCCTGTTATTCTGGGCAATCAAAAGTCTCGGATTCACTTGAACACCCCTCGAATAATTATAAAAACATTGCGATGACCTCCACTGTTGGGATAACGTTGTTTTTAAAAGTTAGAGTGACTTGAGCACATCCAAGATCCCTTAAGTTTCTAACAGCGTTTAGAATTCCGACGGAAGATTGGGTCGATGCAACAGCTTCCCACACACAGCGTGTGTATCTCATCTCATGCATCTCTTAGTGTTGTAACATGACCTCTCTGTTTTATTTTGTTTATGAAATATCATGAGGAGCATCTCATCTCCCAAAGTGTCATATAATGTTTCGTGGTACTCGTTGTTAGATACACATTTAGTACAACGAGCTATAGAAACAAAACAAATATATATGTATTGATAGAAAAACCCAGAGACGAGGAAACACACCAAAGGGGGTGGAGACGAATACTGAATCAAAACACATGTCGGTGCAAAAAAAAAAAACACACGGAGGGAAATTATAACAAAACATGAGCGCAGGGCTCGTATGAGAGAGGAGGAATTCGTGACAGAATGAGTGTGTGTGCAAGGTGGCCTGCGATAGACCGGCGCCACAATCCAGGGTGTATTCCCTCCTCACTCCCAGTGACTCCAGGTCCACTGCCACCCGCACCAGTATAAAGCGCTTGTATGGAGTGGAACTGAAAATCAGGGCATGATTTATTTCAGTGTATTAACTAAAAAAAAACGCATCTTATTTCATCACCACTGGGACTTAATTTTTATTTTTTTTTACGAAGTGAGGGTCATTTTTCTTACTTTAATATACAAAAAAATTTATTATCAGGAAAGATGTTTTTATAGTTTACAGGTGATCATTTTTAATAATGGTCATGCGAAAAAAAGTTAAATGCCTTAAAAACTGTCTACGTCTGATTATTTATAAACCATGCAAAGATTGAAGATCGTGAACTGAAGTTTACGAGCGCAGTTTATGGCCACGACTTCCTCTAGTAGTCTCGTAGTGTGTGAAACAGACTGCCAGGTGACCATGTGAACTTTATTCACTCATTGTACCTTTCGAAAAAAAAACAACAAAAAAAAAAAACCACTGGCTTCCAAGTGAAAAAGGTTTTACTTAGTCAGAGAGACATAACTCATTCTTCAGGAGCCGGTGCATGCCGTGTTTCCTTCCCATACACTTTTTTGCTGTCACATCAAACCACTATACACTGGATATGCACACTTTCACTGATCTTCAAACATGCGCAGAGAGAGAGAGAGAGAGCGAGAGAGAGCGAGAGAGACCAGGACGTCACGGCGTCTGGTGGATTTTGTCTTTTTCTCCAGGACGCTAAACACAAGGCAAAGAGAAAGAGAAACATCTGGATCTGCTCGATCTCTCAGATCTTGTGGCCCCTCCCCAGGCTCTGCAGGCCCTGAGCAAAGCATTGCACACACACACACACACACACACGTACACAGACATATGCACAAACATCCAGCCATATGGACATCAGGAATCCAGCTTGCTTTATGGGCGTCCATCAAGTCTCTATGCAATGTCATCATCCAGCAGGAAGCATCATGTGTGTGTGTGTGTGTATGTGTGTGTGCTTGTTTATGTATGCATATGTGTCTCTGAATTGAACATGTGTTGAAAATTGAACTCCCTGATATCCCATAATACCCCGCATATTGCTATCACAGAAACTTCCCACCCTGGAGCGTCACTTCCTTGGAAAAACATGGATGATAGAACTGTAAGAGCGAGCAATAAAACACATGGAGGAAGTGCAGTTTGAGGAAAATTCATCAAATCAACAACAGCTTGGTCAACAATAAAAAACAAGGAAAAAAACCTTTTTATTCGTTCTAGTTGTGAAATGACTATAGCACGTCTCACGTTATAGCAGCGATAAACGTCTCCGAGTCCGTCCCTCACCAGCCATTCTTGAACTTGAAAATGCAGCTGTTACCATAGCAACGTAACTGGTTACACAGAGCGCATTAATACAAACCTTTGGTTTGCACCTGCACTACAGTCAGCACCTTCTGACCAATCAGAATCCAGAATTCACCGGCGCTGACCCCGACCGTCTCCTGTCTCCTATCTCCGAACGACCGCTGATATCTGTGTGTGTGTGTGTGTGTGTGTGTAGACTGGCAGAGGTTTGCATTAATCACTGCCAGGATTTGCAGCTCTGTAAGACAGATAGCGATAGTGAAAAACATGTCGGAAAGAATGCAAGAGAAAAAACGAAGCTTGACGTTCTCAAGCCTGCCTGACTCAGTGTTCCCACGAACATCCTCAGATCCTCCTGCTCCTCCATTGCATTACGCATCGTTTAGATGTTTTCTCAATGAAAACATGGTATTAAAGCAATTTAACCAGCAAGTTTATGAGCCGCTCTCGCTGAGCGCTAATTCGCTGTATTGTATTTATTAGTACTAACTAACTAAATGACTAAACGCCATCGCCACAACATCTTTGCTCTTTTCCCAGGCCATGTATTGAGCCCTAAACGTTTCTCATTTCTTCCTGCAACTTCAACATCACCTTAAATTTTGGTAAGCTTTCTGTTGTTTCATTAACTTTAATAAATATTGGCTTCACTCACCTCAAAATATTCCTAAATAAATAGAAATACATGTATCCACTATGTGATGATTGCTCTCTATAAATTCTTTTTAATGCTATTCATCAGTGCATTAAATAGGCACACAAGCTTGCCATTTATAAGCTAATTATTTAGATAAAATTTTTAGATAGTTATGATTCTGGGACTGTTGTGGGATAATGTTCTTTGAAGGTTTGCGCATGATTTGGATAACATTTTATGAATTTTATGTGATAATGCATCAACGTTTCAACGATGTTTGGTCATTTCTTGTCTGTTTTTTTGAAAGTTTCAGCATGCTGCATAACAGTTTAGAGTTAAAAAAAAATAAATAAAAGAACCAACATTAAAACTAAAAATTATCAGTAGAATTTTTTTTTTTACAATTTAAATAACTAGGAATATTTAATCTTTTTACCCATAAAACTCACTCATTCTCTATACCGCTAATCCTGCACAGGGTCACAGGGGCCTGGAGTCTATCAAAGTGGACTCGGGGCACTAGGCGGGGTACGCTCTGGACGGGGTGCCAGTCCATTGCAGGGCACACAAGCACACACACCCACACTCTAGGGCAATCTAGACAGGCCAATTAGACCAATCTGCATGATTTTTGACTGTGGGAGGAAACCAGAGAACCCGGAGGAAACCCACCAAGGCTGTGGGTGCACCAGACAACAAGTGGTACACAAAATTTTGTGGGTGCACCAGACAAGTGGAACACAAAATTTAGGTGGTAATACTATAATTTGAATAGTTTTAATGTTATGGCTGATTGTTGTATAATTAGATTAAATATATATAAATATATATACACGAGGTGGTATCGAAAAGTTTCGAGACTAGTTTTGTAACACGCCACCAGATGGCAGCACAAGGCTGGATGCACAGACACAGGGAGCACCGACCTTCATAAGTCAGCGTGCCAAAAGACATCGTCCTGTGTACATCAGGAGCTGTGCAACAGGTGCTATTCTGACCCTGTGCGTTACCACATGTGCAATTTCATCATGGACAGCAAGTTAGAACAAAGCGTTTTTGATACCACCTCGTATAGAAAAATATTTCAAACTTACAAATTAAATTTGTAAAATGTTTCAATGACATCAGTGTAAAAAAGGTGTTACTACAGAACATGCCAGTCTGGAATCCAGAAAAGAACGACAAAACAAGAAGAAGGATGGAAAAGTTCACAAAACTAGAGAGAGAGAGAGAGGGAGAAAGAGAAAAGAGATGCCAAATGTAGGCTAAGCCATAAGCAATTTTAATTTCATCACTTTGTTTAGCTAGCAGCTAGACAGAAGTTAAAAATTGCTTTAATATTTTTGGTAGATTGTTTTTTTATATTCTAAAGTATAAAAGCTAACACTTCCCCATAGCTCTTAGCTTACATAATCTTTTGATGGTTTAGCTCGCTAGCACTAGCTGCCACTTTCAGACAGTTAACCTGTTGCTCTATAAAGGGAGGTGCATATGGTAATGCAAATAATAGAGCGAACAAAAACCCAGGAGGCCTTTTACACGCTTCCACCAAGCACGGTCCCGCATTTGCATGCTGAGAACTCCAGGTTATAATGCGTACAGTATATTGCACAGTAAAACTAATTACATCCCGGTTTCTGTTCATACCCAAGAAAATAACGTCAGAGCATCTGAAACACATCACAGTTAATAATTTCTTCTTCTTTTTTTGTTTTTTTTTGTGTTTGTGTAAACCCGGTGACCGTGTTTTACAGTAAAACACAGTAGTTTTTTTAGAAAGAGAGGGAGAAAGGGGAGTTCAGGCAGTTCAGGGCGAAAACGAAGGTCCTGACACGGCATGCTTAGACACTTCTGAGAGCTTTTCCGGACACACCCAGAAGAGGCTGAGCCTTCTCGCTCTGTAGCGCTCCCTGGGCCCTAATTCTCCTTCAGCCCTTTAGGGAGGTAAATATTTCTCGTTTCCCGGGGAAGTGAATTTCGGGCCACTGCTAAATCTGTTTAATCTCTGGCTGATCCCCAGGGCAGATATTACACAAGGCTGAGCGGCGGCAGTTCAAAAGGCCTCACCGTGCCCGCGACCTTCCTACGGTGACGGCAGCGCACTGGCAGGGGCCTCCTTCATCACGCTATGTGTGTGTGTGTGTATGTGTGTGCACGCCTGTGCGTGTGTTCTGGGCATTCCCAAAGCTTTCCCAGGCTCCCTCCTTATCCTTCCTCTCTAAAAGTGCCCTAAAGAACTCTGGGAAGGATCCTTTCCCAGCGTCTGAAGATGCCGGTACCCTTCGGCACACCGCAGACAGGGCGTCTAGCTGGATTTTTTTATGACTCGACGCTCTGGACGCTTACAACACAGCATTTATGCATGTTGTAATGGGCTCGGCGAAGACAAGCCAAATCACAACATCTGCGTTCTTTCAGACAGTAAAAGTGAAAAGATGATCAGGCTTGGCTTTATGTACGTTGCATAATGGAGAGACTTTTAAGCAGACTGGCAACGGCGGGGCCAAGCACTGCTGATAATAAATGCAGCAATAATAAATGTAGCGTCTCCCAAAGACGAGAGGGGAAATTCTCAGACCGTGAGCAATCCTCATTAATAATGTACAATAAGCAAAAGAAGTACTGTATTATGAAGTAGGGTAAACGTTGAGTAATCAAGTTTTAACTCAGGCGTAACTGAGAGCAATAAGCAAGCTTGGAAGTGTCCCATGACCGCAGTTCACACTGGCTAAGCATCCATACTGGCGTATACTGTATGTACGTACATGCTTGCTTGTGTGAATGTTTTTATACAGTATGTCGATGTGGACAACAAAGAGAAAATCTTTTAGTTTCGTCCTTTCGAGGACATTTGACCGGTTCCAGCTTGAAAAGACAGTTTCTAGTTAGAGTTCGTTGACACGCAGCATTAATTATCTGTGTTATGTCAGAAAAAGGTTTTCACATGGATACTAAGAGAAACGTTTGCGTGTGTGTGTGTGTGTTTTAAGTCCACTGACGGAAATGTGCTGGAACCCTTTTTTCCAACACTCCAGCTGTTTTTTAAACTACCCGCACACAACGTTTCTCTTCACCGACTTGCCAGATGGAGTTAATGCGCGTGTCAGTTTTTTGAAATACGTCTGTGACTTCGGCCAAAAGTGGTGGGAATCGTGACATCTTTGACCTAAAATTGCAACATGAACCCAGTTGCTCCATTTCTAATCCTCGTCTAAAGCCATAAAGATATAAACTAAGGCCATGATGAGATATAGACTGCCATGGTACACTTCTTCAGTCGTCATTTACTTCAAATATCACCAATAGTCCAGCACTTGCACTTCTCTCTGTCTCTCTCTAGTTCATTATTTTTGAAGGGCAAGGGTCGTGGGCAGCCCCGCCCATGTCTGTGGTGTTTGGCCACGGTTCCCGCTGACAGACAGGAAAGCCTGTGAGTTAACATCCCACCTCTTTCCCAGATAGCAGCACTGCCCAGGATCGATGCAGCCAGGACAATCGCAGGAAACTGCAAATGATGAAAACGTACCCTCTCCATAAGGCACTGCAGACACGCCTCGTATAGAGAGAGAGAGAGAGAGAGAGAGAGAGAAATGGTTCGAAGATTGAACTTCTATAATACTGCATGTGGGAGGAAAAAAAAAAATCAATCCTAAATGAGCTCTATGTGAAGACGTGTGAAGAAGATTCCATAGACGTGATGTTGAAAGGAGGAGCTGGCCTCTGAAAGCCTCGAACAGGCCTGCTGGCTGCTTCCTGGGATGTGAACTTCCTGTTCTCAAGATTCCATTTCCTGTTCGTGCTGGATGCCAGTAGGGAAAGTGGACTCTCCCTGAAAACCAGCACAGAATTGATATCACTCTGAGCGTGTTCCCAGGGAGCAGTGCTATTTCCAAAAGTGGTATGGAAGAATACATACAGTATATACGCTGTGTTGGTTCCAGGGTCACACATTTTCCTTAGTTGAACGTGTTAACAATCAATAATTGGTTAATCGTTAATAATTAATTCTTAACTAGATGCGCAATTCACCTTTCGATTTTATTTGAACAGTTCTGGAAAGAGAATCCAGTGTTTCCCCACACACTTATTAATTTGTACCAACCTGCCACAGGATCAACAGTGACCTCTACATATTGTCTATTGAATCACTCACTCACACATCGTCTATACCGCTTTATCCTGTATACAGAGTCACGGGGTCCCGAAGCCTATCCCAGGAGACTTAGGGCACGAGGATGCAGTGCCAATCCATTGCAGGGCGCATACACAAACTTACACACTCATTCACACACTACGGGCAATTTGGGAACACCAATTAGTCTCATCTGCATGTCTTTGGACTGTGGAAGGAAACCGGAGTACCCGGAGGAAACCCACCAAGTACGGGGGAGAACATGCAAACTCCATGCACAAAGACCCCGAGGTGGGAATCAAACCCGGAACCTGGAGGTGCAAGGCTACAGCGCTAATCACTACACCACCGTGCCACCATCCTCTTATTACTTTCTACATTTTTTTAATTCTTTAAAATCTTGTTTAAGTGCACTCAGTTAAGTATTGATTCACTCAGCCCCTGAGAGTGTGCACACACATCGGCTGGGCACGTGAAGCGCTCATGAAACACTCATGAACATGCGACGGTTCATGCTGTTGAACGGTCAGAGATTCATGAGACCTCATGAGAGATTCATGAGGTGTAGTGGATTGTAAGCAGGCCGAGTGTTCACCTCATGTGAGGATAGCAAAGCAATCTTTAGATTACACCAGGGTTGTCGAGTGCAAAATAAAGTTGAACAGTCAATTCATTCTTAATCTGTAAAATTCTTGAAAGCAATGAATCAATTAGGCGGCACAGGGTGTAGTGGTTTGAACTGTCTGGCCCATCTTGATGCCCCACTTCAGGTTGGAGATCTCGTCACATGGATGCCCCGTGTGTCTCTTTGGGATGAGACTGGTGTCTGGGGACGGTTTGACTCTACCATGAAGACGGTTCTGGCCTCGACTGATGTTGACAGCTGTTTCTCTGAGGACTTGACTTGGCTGCAGTTG
>JAOVVA010000012.1:6849710-6864984 GCA_028565275.1 Leiocassis micropogon | reverse complement strand
GAAGCCACTCCTTAGTAAAAGGCACATGGCAGCCCGTCTGGAGTTTGCCAAAAGGCACCTGAAGGACTCTCAGACCACGAGAAACAAAATTCTCAGGTCTGATGAGACTCTCTGGCCCCTTTACCATATGTGTTAATGCCATGAAATTTAAAATCAACTTATTTTTCACTTAAAATGATACATTTTCATTTTCACTTAAAATGAAACATTTGATATGTCATCTATGTTGTATTTTGAATAAAATATTGAAATTTGAAACTTTCACATCATTGCATTCTGTTTTAATTCACAATTTTTACAGTGTCCCAACTTGAATCAACTTGAAAGTGGAATCGGGTTTGTATGTACAAATATTTTGGTGTGTATGTGTATGGATGTACAGTCCCACCTCCTGTATACTGTATGTGTGTGTGTGTGTGTGTGTGTGTGTGTGTGTGTGCCTCCTCACCGGCTTTACGAGTCAATCCGGGAGCATGATTCAAGCATGATTTCTGGGAGAATAAAAAAAACTATGTCCTGTGATACTGTCACAATGATGAGTAATTCAATTTCGATGTATCCACAAAGAGACAGAAGGATTCACTGGAATCCTGGAAAAAAATGCCAACTGGTTGTATGAACAACAATGGAGTGTCGGCCTCTCGTGTATTTGTGGTTTCTCTTAGAGAGAAACGCATAACCGTTTTTAAAGCAGCGGGTGCCAAGAGGAATCATAAATTAAGCTTAAATTAAGGTTTAATGTCTATTTATTTCATATTTTGATACAAAAATATAGTTATACTGTTGGAAATATGTTGTAAGTTAGAGTATGTTAGTATGAAATGTTAGTAAAAAAATTTTGCCGGCTGGAACGGATTATTTGCATTTACATTATTTCCTATGGGAAAATGCGTTTCACAATACAAAATGTAACCTTAAGTTCTCATCTCCGAGGTACTACTGTAGAGGCAAGGGTGCTAAAACGTTCTTTTCTCATACAAAAATTGCATTTTTTCCACTATTAGGTGAACATGTTCTTGATGTTCCTGATTGCATTAGTAGTTAGTACAGTAGGTATGACATACGACATAAATTTTTGTTCATAGTGTAAAATAGATTGTTGTGTTTTTATGATAAAAATTGTGACTCATAAAACCGGCCGAAAATTGGACGTGTCACATTGACTTGGTAATATATCTGTCACCTTAGTAACATCGTGTGTGTATCTGTTTTTTTTTTTTTTTTTTTTTTTTTTTTGCTCCATGAGACAGTAGGGAGGAACTCCAGTCTGAAACGGACCGGCCCATAATGATCTCCAGTCATCCTGAGCCTCGTTGGGTAAATGGGTGTCTCCTGTAACCCACTTACGCCCCTTTCAGCAGTTCGCCGAGTTGGTTCATTGTTCTCTGGAGTGGAGGAATCCATCTCTCTGCCAGCTGTGTATTTTTCCAGATGTGTCATGCTGCAGCTGTGTATGTCTAAATGTATGGTTTGAGCCACACAAACATGGCCATCTTGAATTCGGTGAAATGTATAAACAGATATCTTATGGTGGTGAGTGTGCCTGGAAGTGATTCCTAACCGTATCTAGGCGACGATCACTCCTTCGCCGTGTTATTCCCTTGTTATAGAGATGCCGTCAGTGATCCAGAGAACTGACGGTTCTTTGTAGATGTTTTAAAAAAAAATCTATTCCTGGCTGTTGACCAAGAAATGAGCTGAGCGCTCGGTAATCAGCCTCGTTCATAAAGACAGGGCAGGCTGCCAGTACGAACGTACAATCAGAGGAAAATTTCTTTTCAGCTAGCGCTCCTGGAGATTTCCCTCTCTGATAAAAAAACCCAACACCTTTGCCCTTTCACACAGTTTATCTTCTGTAAAATTCAAAATAGACTTCAGAGGCAGCATGATTAAAGCGCTGGCTGGCGATTTCCATTGAAGTGTTCTGACAATCAAAGAAAGCGCATGGACGCCATGCTTTGAGTGACTCGTGAAAATAGACATTTAGCTTTGATGAATGCAGGCATGTTAAACTCTGGAATATTCCTAACTTTGGAAGCCTGTTGTTTTTTCTCCTGTTTCTGGAACGTTCTTGTCTCTTAAATTCCCTAATTTCTGGAATGTTCCTACTTTCCTACTTTCCTACTTTCTAACTTTGCCGTTTGCGAAGTAGGTCTTTGTCTCCTGTTTCTGGTTCTCAAACTCTGCAATGTTCCTGCTTTTGGCTCCCTCTTGATTTGTAGAATGTCCCCAGGTCTGTCATTATAATTTCTGGAATATTCCTTTTTCTAGAACACTGTGAATGGGATGATGATTTGTCTTAAATTCACTCGTTTATGAAATCTTCCTGATTCTTGAATGAATGTTTCTGGTTCTGAAGCTCTAGAATGTTCCTGGTTTTGAGACTCCCTTGTCTCTGTAATGTTCCTGCTTTTTAAACTCTGGATTTTGGAATGTACTTGATTTTGGAACCCTCCTGTTTCAGGAATGTTTTATTTCTTATAATACTTAATTCCCTAATATTCTGCTTCTTGAGATCTCTTGTTTATGGAATGATTTTTTTTTTTATTAACTTGTTTTAGGTAATTTCTTGCTTCTTAAAACCTGCCATGATCCTGCTTACGGAGCACTCTTTCTTTCATAATATCCCCAGTTGTGTAATACTCATTTCTGGAATATTGCTGATTCAGGAGCCACTCTCGTTTCTGGAATGTTACTGGATCTGAAACTTCTTCATGGTTTTTGAACCCTCTTGATTTTTCACGTCTCCCATTTTGTAAAAGCCATTTCTGGAATATTCCTATTGCTGTAACCCTCTTGTTTCTGAAATGACCCTTTGTCCTAAACGGATGTTTCTGGTTCTGAAGCTCTAGAATGTTCCTGGTTTTGGGACCCTCTGGTTTGTGTAAAGATTTATTTCTGTAACACTCAATTCTGTAATATTTCTGGTGCATCAACCCTTTTGTCTCTGCAATGATCCTTACTTTTTAAACATTTTCTAGAATGTTCCTGCTTTTTAAAATCCTGAATACTCTTGTCCTTGGAACACTCTTGCTTCTGCTTCTGATCCTTTGCCATGAATTCACTTGTTTCTTGTCTTTTTCCTGCTCTAGATTTTTGAATGTACCTGATTTTTGAACGCCCCTTTTTTCTGAAATGTTGCTTTGTTTTTAAACTAAATGGCTTTTGGAATTTAACTGACTTAAAATCTGGAATGTTCCTGGTTTTGGACCTATATAAGTCCTATAATGTTCATTGTTGGACTGTTCCTGGTTCTGGGACACGCTGTTTCTTGGTTCCATAAACTCTGGATTCTGGAATGTACCTGGTTTTGAAATCCTTTTATTTGTGTAATGTTCCTGATTTTGGTTGGCAATTTCCATACCTATATGTTCTGATATCCTGTCTCTCAAATAAAGCATATAGACGGCCATGCTTAGAGTGACGTGTGAAGTGTACAGTATACGGTATGTTATTTAATGAGATCAGCCAGAACACCATATCAGAGCTTCTGTTCGAGAAAAATGCTGACCAATCAGGATTGGAGAATTTAAAACTGTAAATGGTAAAGCTAACTAATGTCACTTACTGGTTGTATTCTGTAGCTTATGCTGAAAGTGTGATTCACTGGATTCTCAGAATTCCTCCCAGAAACATTTAGGTTGCACCAAAAATATGCCTATTGTCTTTTTTTTTTTTTTTTCATCATCAGCTCAGTAGGTTCAGGGTATTGTCTGTGGAATGTGTGTGTGTCGCATCCTGTGCGGGATTCAGTATGACAAATTGCGCAGGTGACCATGAGTCGAGGTGTCTTTTAAACCTATTAAAAGGTTCTTGATCATGCTGGGGACCCCGTGCAACAACCTGCACGTCGAGGGGGGGGCGATATCTCAAGCAGAGAGGAACACGGCCTGATGTGATTAAGGAACGGAATTGTGTAACAATGTGTCGAAGCCGAACAGGCCGCAGGCAACATGTTTGCGATTTGCTTTTCGAGAACATCAGTGTCATTAAATGTCATTATTTTTTTTTCTCCCTCACCACAAACTGGAAGATTAATTACACATGTCCAGGGCTGTTTGCTTCAAAAGAAAAGATTCTGACATAAAAGGAGATCTGAGGATCTCTGTGCCTAGTTTTCTAATTTTCCTCCCATGTGTAACTCATCTGGCTGGCGGGCGAAGCCGGGCGAAAAGGGAGGGGGCGAGTGTTTCGGTGCGGCTTTTTTTTTTTTTCGTCAGCGCACATGGAACCAATGTGGAGCGTCACAACATCCAGATGCTCGGCTTGCAGTGAGCTCTGAAATTGATATTGATTTCTAAAATTTTAACAAAAATATTTGCAAATAAAGTAAGGCAAATGCCTGAATGTGCTACCACACACAGAGAACACACACACACACACACACACACAAATACAAATGCACACACACACAGAACTGAATTCTGGTGTCAGCAAGAGTGTGTGGCAACACCAAATCCAAGGCTCCTTCCTGTGCTTTTCCCACAGGCAGAAACACATGTCAGCTGTGTGCTGTTTACTCCTGCCTTGTCGTTTTTCCATCGTATGTATTCTTGCAATTGTGTGTGTGTGTGTGTGTGTGTGTGTGTGAGGAAGCGACACATCCTGTTGGACCAAAGCTACAGTACCACCGGCAGTCACATATCACTTACCACTGTGACCTTCAACTATATCTTTAGCAACCTGGCAGTAAGGACAAAGCACACACTCCAGAAAAGAGGATCCTCCTGGGGCTGGAACCGTCCTTCGGTCAGCTCCAGAAATATTGGCACCCCTTAAGAGTGTTCAGAATTTTTTTTTTTTTTAAATATCCTTCTTTCCTCAAACAAAACATTTTAATTAGATTGCAATTTCTCACTTTTCTATATGGGACAGATTAATTGATAACTGTAAATAATTAATTACAAATCGTCATCTTTTTTTTTTTTTTTTAAAGACTCCAGAACCTCATTTGCTGCCTTTTAGTAAATATGTTCGACAGATGTCCTGTTTCTCTCTGTCATGCTTCAGTATGGGAAAACACAAAAAGCTTTCAGGACTAAAAAGAGACAGACTGTTGTTAACATGTCAGGCAGTGAATATAAAAAAAAAAAAAAAAACATTCCTGCTTTTGGACTCCTTTGCTTTCTGGACTGTCCTCATGTCTGTAATGTTGTTTTACATTCGCATTTACATTTAGTCGTTCGGTGGACACTCTCACCCAGAGCGACTTACAAAAGTGCTTTGAAGTTTCAGTCATTGGATAGAGCCTTACACTGCTCCTCCTGGACCTAGAACTGTCTTTTGACTGCTTCTGGTTCTGTAACTCTCACGATATTCTTTTGGAGTTCTTGAACTCAACTGTAAAGTTCCAGTTTGTGGAATATTCCTACGTCTTGTTTCTGGAATGGCCCTTTGTTATAGACTCAATTGTTTCTGGAATGATCTGGGTCCTTTAACCCTGGAGGCTGAATGATACCTGGTTTTGGACCCCCTTTTGTTTATGGGATGCTCTGGAAAAAGTCTTAAACTCACTTGTTTTCTGGAATCTTCCTGGTTCTGGAACATTCTTTTTTTGGTAATGTTTTTGGTTCTCTAAATGCTAGATTCTGTAATGTACCCGGATTTTTTTATTCCTGTGGATTTTGGAAAATTTCTCCTTCTGGAACACTATTGTTTCTGAAATGTTCTTGGTATTTAAATTCTTGATTCTGGAATGTAGCTGTTTTTTCAACCCGTTTTTTTTTTTTTTTTTTTTTTTTAATATTCCTGATTCTTAAACATTTCTCAAGTCCTAAACTCACTTGTTTTTGGAATGTTCCCAATTTGGTAACATTAATTTCTGAAATATTCCTGATTCATGTAAAATGTCCTTCAACTTCAAGAACCAGAATTGGTTCTTCAAATGCAAAATTCTGAAATGTACCTGGTTCTGGAACCCCACTGAATGCTCCTGGAATGTTCTGCCTAAACTCACTTGTTTTTTTGGAAGATGAATCACTATTGCATTTGGAATGTTCACAGTTCTGTAATGTTCATTTCTGGGATATTACTGGTTTTGTAAGACTCATACCTCTGGAATTTTCCTGGTTTCCTAAACTCTTCTGGAATGTGCGTGATTTTGAAACCTCTTGCTTTTGGAATTTTCCTGGTTCTTATCACCTAAAATATTCCTGGTTTTGGAACCCTCTTGTTTTTGGAAAGACTTGAACGTTCCTAGTTCAGTCTTCAGAATTGTCTTGTTTCTGGGATTAAATAGAACAAACCACAAGCATTTTTTTTTAACTAACGGAAAGAGACTACGCTTCACAGTAAAGGATTGTATATGGTTGCATTTGTATTCTTAAGAACAATTACACACTATGGTGTGAAAGCAACAAAAAAGAAAAAGAAAAACTGACTGAAGAAGACTCTGCAGTATGATTATAACCTACAAAATATTATCCTTGGAATACAAATAACTTAGATGAAAAAACTGCAACACTGACACGGTGTTTCCAACACGCAGCTCAGCATGCGAGAAATCAAAAACTGAATTCTGGAATTTCCCTCCTCATACAGCCCCTGGACATTTCCCACATCTGTAAACACTACATATATGCAAAGTGATAAAGATGAACGTTTCAACACGTCTTAATGATTTTTGGCCCATTAACAGATCACAGTTAATAGATACACAAAAGATGTCTCGAAATCGTTGCATACTGATTCTGAGCAAAGTTATGCATTTATAAATATAGTCAAAATACACTCGTGGACATAGACATCCAGTACACACTATTTACATTTTCCAAGTGTGAGCAGTTTGTTTTTCCAGCATATGAAGTTGAAATGCCCTAAGAGTACGTGATATGCAAGAATATTAAACGCACCTATATGTTCCAGACATAAAGACATGCTGAATAAGGCCTCCTGTGCTTATTTCGGTTTATTTTAGAAAACTTCGAAAACTGTAAACGTGTCAATGCTGACTGCAAATAGTGAAACGGAAGCAAATAGAACGATTCTAACCCTGTGTACTTATGCTATGTATACAACCACTAAACTGTACTAAATGGAGATAATACAGTACGAAATACTAATCAGCCATAACATTAAAACCACCTGCCATCAAAGCATGGACTTCCCATGAAGCATCTGACACCAAGACAATCAACAGCAGATCCTTTAAGTCCTGTAAGTGGTGACCTGGGGCCTCCGTGGATCAGACTTATTTATCCAGCCGAATGCTAGATCAAATTGAGATCTGGGAATATGAAGGTCAAGCCAACACCTTGAACTCTTCGTCATGTTCCTCCAACCTCAAACAGTGTTTGCAGTGTGGCAGGTGGGTGGTACGTGTCAAAGTAACATCCACATGAATGCCAAGACCGAAAGGTTTCATCGCACATTGCCTTCGCCAGCGAGCATTCTTCCCACAGTGCCATCTTTTCCCCAGATGTGATTAATCAGACCAGATTATCTTCCCTAATTTAGTCGTAGCCAATACAACCCCGTCATCAGGGCACTCCTCCATCAAGTCTACTACCATCTACCAACCAGGGAGAGCGAAAGCTATCATGTGCTTCCTACAAGCCATGTGACGCCAACCGTAACTGCTCGCTCACGCACCATTGGGAGCGGCGTAACACACTTGGAGGATAGTGCTACCTGCTCCTTTAGCTTGCGTGAGCTCACAGAAGCCAGCGATTGGAAGTCCCTCCCCTCTGAGAGAGCTCAGCCTTACCGAACTTGCGATCACTGAATGACGGGGCGAGCACTTTAGTGTCATCCGGAGGTCCTTCTCCACCAGTAGTAGAAGATGGACAGGGGTCAGCATAGGCACTACGCAGCCCCTTGACGAACTGTGTCTTCTGACACCTTTCTATAACAGCCATCATTCATTTTTCACAAACTGCGCTATAGTAACTCTTCTGTTGGATCGAACCAGATGGGCTAGGCGTCTCTCCTTGCGAGCCCATGACCCTCGGAGGGAGCAAGACCTGACCTGCTGTTGCTCTTGGAGTTGCTCTGACCCAGCCATCTAGGCATCACAATTTGTCGCTTGTCAAAGTCATTCAGATCCGTTCGCTCACTCACTTTTCCTGCACACAACACATCGACTTCGAGAACTGACTCTAGAATTCACCCCTTGATTTCACCCCCTAACCTGTCAGTGGTGTTAATGTTACGGCTGATCAGTGTGTGTATACTCAGTAATATCCATGTTCAAGACTTAACACACGAGGAGTCGAATTCCGCAAGCTATTAGCATAAAGAATTTAAGGACATAAATGATTTTCCACAAATAATGACATGTAGGGTTTGTGCTTCCCTTTAGTGCGGTCTGTGTTCGTCTCTTTATAAAGTCCCCTCGTCCAGAAACCTTTCAACCCATCAAGTGCAGAAACACAACAAAGAACAGATGGAGTTTCACAATCAATACACCACCAGTATAGGATCTTTTTTTTTTTTTTTTACCCAAAATCTCACAGAACATCCTTTTTCGAGCCAGAGGGAATGTAATCCAGATCTCCTGTAAAGTCTCTTGTGTGTTGCTAATCCCACATGCCGTCCTGTTTAAAATCGCGAACACGGCCAACGGGCGGCGCTTTCATCAGCGTCCGTGTTCATCAGTCATGCGGGTTCTCGCCTCCCTCTGTGTTCTGCGTCAGTTCTCATCTCACACCAAGAATCCCGTTCTCGTTAAGATGTTATCTGGCTCCGTAGCAAAAAAAGGCGCGCTTTGCTGTGCCAAAGTACTTTGTGATAGTCCCCGGATGGGGACGCTGGAGGCTCGCGCTTGTCTCTGTCTGTTGTCTTTGAGCGCGTAAGGACGACCGTCCTCACATGTAGATGTTATCCGAGCGCAGGATGGTGGTCTCCAAGTTGTGGAAGCTCTTGCCGTTGAGCGTGTCCATGTGGCTGTCGATGCTGTAGCAGCGGTGCACCTCGGTCATGGAGGAGGTGGTGCAGGACGTCGAGCGCAACGCCTCGGTGTTGGCGAACGTGCTGCCGAACTGGATGCGGTACTGGTTCCAGTGGCGCCGTAACACACTCTGGACCTGCAGGACGAAGGCATGTACATAGCTTTTAGGCCATAAGATTAGTATTATTACTATTATTATTATTATTGTGTCAGGTTACATGATGATCATTCTCTAGCGTTTGAAGGAAATTTTTAGGTTCTCTGGATGTATGAAAAGATAAGAATACAAAAAATAATAATTATGTTAAAGAGGTGGATGTCTTCTTTGATTGATTTCATTTAAATCATTCAGGGTCGCTAAATGCGGTCAAGCAAATCCATTCAGGGTCGATGCAAACCCAAGTGTTTACGGATATTATTTCTTTATTCCATAAAAATCCAAAATGTCAATTTTGCTTGAAACTATTATTTTTTTCCATAATGACTCACCTCTCCGTTGAAGAAGCAGAAGATTGTGGCCACCAGCAGACCCTGAAGAGTGGCACAAGATGTAGATTAAAAGGTCATTTTCAACACCCACAGATTTACTATAACACTGCACGTTTTTTTTCTACAACTGTCTAAGCATTGCACAGTCAGTTCAGCTCATGGAAGCTAATCCAACCTTCTTACCTGGTAATGGATCAGGATGGCCATCAGATACGCGTAGATCTCGTTGGAGTGGTGGGCCTCGGGTTTGTAGGACAGCAGGACGATCTGGATGCCCAGGAGGGGTACTAGGATGAGCGTGGCTCTGACGGCTTTTATGTAGAGGCTGGTTTCCGCCTGGTGGGTCACTTTCAGCTTGGTGATCAAAACCCGCACAATGTTCAGGAGGAAGAACAGGTTCACCTGAGGGGGAAGAGGAAGCAAGAGGTGTATGGTTAAAGCTATACCTTACCTACAAAAGCATGAATAAAAAAAAAATCTGATCTTTGCTTTAAAAAAAAACACAAATGTACTCAAGCTCATCCTGTTTTTGCAGCTCTAAGATCAGAAAAACTCAATGACACGTATAGAATTGTGTTGTTTTAAACAAAAAATGCTCATATAAACATAGGAAGAGAGAAACAGAGAGCGAGAGAGACTCACCAGTAAAGCGGCACAAATGGGCCCATGGACAATATAAAGCAGAGATGTATCTGAACTGATCCAACAACTGCAGAAAACAAGAAGCAGATTTTTCACCAAGTTTCATCAGTGCAGTAACATAATACGAACGTGCCTTAAAGTCACCCTTATCTTCAAAAAGTGTTTGCTTTTTTCACATTAAAGCCTTTAACATGATCACAGTGAACAAAGCTTTGTTAAACAGGTGATAGAATAAAAGACCCAATCATGGGGGAATATTCAAACACAGGGAAACCCAGGGTTACAGGGTGAAACACGGACACGCCCCTCGCTCAGGCGGCGCCGAGGTGCTGAAGGGACAGTTCCGATTCGGCACCTGGATTGTTTTGGACAGGATGCCAGCATGTACTCGCGGGTGGGGACATAACACGTAGCGGATCTGAGGAGACGTGATCATCTACTGTCTCGGAGACGCCAGCATAGAATAAAGAGGCGCTGCGATACAATTTAACGTCCTCCACGTTCCACTAACTGCATACTTCCACAGAAAGCGACACCGGACTGTACACGTCACCAACGCCGGACCGCTGCTCCTGCCAGTGACTTTGCGTGTGCGTGTGTTGCCCTGCCCTGCATTCATGCGAATCTCCAGCGCTTGATAAGTTTTCAGTCATCTTTGGCCGTCGAATGACTTTTACCGACGGATATTTTTGCTAATTTTAACGCCTTCAGCGATTACATTCATTCGTTCAAATGTGTCTGAAAGGTGCACTTACTTGTCATTGTAGTAATAGCTTCTGGCGATAACATGTATTACAGCTGGGATGACAGGAAATCCTGAACAATATGAAAAAAGTTAAAATAATTATAATCCAACATCCAATCTAATAATAATCCACTCCATATCAGAAAAAAAAAATCAATCATCAGAGTTGATAAACTCACCCCAACCTAGCAGGTAATACCACATGAGGCGCTGCTTCTCAGCAAACACAGCCACGACGATGAGGGTGTGGAGATAAATCCCCTCACACAGCATCCAGAAATACATGCAGCCCAGGATGTACAGGTGGATAAACGTGCAGACCCTACAGCTCAGCTGGGGGGCAAAAACATACGCACAAGAGAGGAGCGCTTAGCTACAAATGCAAATGTTTGCATCCCACATAGTTTCTGAGTATATCAGGGCTGTCAATATTTTATCAACGCATTTGATTCATCTAGAAATTACTGTTTTTTTTTTAAACACAAATGAATCATATGACCAAGTTTGACCCTATTGGCTTCCCATAATAGCAGCACAGCTAGCGAGATTTGAATTTGACACGTGTTAAATGTTAATGCTTGAGATATTATAAAACTGCATAATCTGTTTCCCCTGATGAATTTGTCATGCTTGTCTTTAAACGTTTATAATACAAGTTAATCTGAGAATCTTAACATTGCGATTAATCGTGATTAATCACAGCCTATGACTACGAGATTAACAAGATTCAAATATTGAGTCGATTGACAGCGCTTTATATATAAAGTTGATAGACGTCTATTATGCAATTTATATATGAAAAAAAAAAAATTCAAGCAGCTGTAGAAGTGACAAGTTATGAAAGTTATTTTGCCTTGAGTCATTTAGTCTCTGGAACTGATTTGAGGAAATATTAGATATTACAACTGAAGAAAACACCCTTTAAAAACCCAGTCATGATTAAGTAATCCCTCTTCTGTCTCGTGTCTGCTGGTTTCCGCCACCGGTTCCTCACACATTAAATAACCTCTAAATTTATACCACAGTGCTGCTGGATTCTCGATTCTGCTTCCTCAGAAAGATTCATTTCTCCAAAAAAAAAATAAAAAAAAAAATAATGGGTTGTTATTTAAAGGTTCGATATGTATAATTGGCTTGTTTAAATCGGGGCTAATACAAAATGGAAATATGACAAAAAGCATTGGATGTTTTCTGTTTGTGCACGTGCACTGGAGTCCCATCTGAATGTCAAAAAACGACTAAAAAGAAGAATTTTGCATAATAGGTACATAATAGGATAAATGTTGACGTGAGAAGATGTTTAATTAACGTTTAGGGAAGGAGCCTCCAGTGTCAGAGATGCAATTATTTTATGAAAAAAAAAAAAAATCCTTAAACATTACTTTTATCCACTTATTACAAAACTTCCACAACATTAAACGTCACCATGAAAAGTTAAAACGTATGACATAATATCATCATCAAACACTTACAAAGTAATGTTACAAAGTAATGCTGCCTCCTTTTATACCGTCATTGATTAATCACAGCACACCCCGAACACTCACTCTGAAATGTCTCATGCCTTTACTGTCCCAAACAAACAAACAAACAAACAAACAAAAAGATTCTTGAAAAGCCGACTCACTGTATTCGACTGCAAGAACTCCTGGTTGTTGTTGTTGTTCACGACGGCCGTGAACCAGATGATGGTTATGATCGAATGCAGGATGAAGGAGAAGAAAAGGTTCTTATGAAGCGTAATCCTTTGGCAGCTGAGGCTCCTGAGGGAAGGGGAAAAAAATGTTTTAGTGCAAGCGCTGAGCTAGGGACTTTGTAAATCCAGCTGTTTTCTTTGTCATCACACTTACTTAAAATAGAAGAATATTCCCAATGAAGCGAGTAAAGAGACAAGGGACAATCCGTGACCGATCATGACCAGGTAGTAGAGGTTCAGCAATGCCTAAATAAAAAAATGGTAAAAAAAAAAAAAAAAGCAACATAAAATATAGAAACATAGTATCAAGCGTTCAAAGAAAATAAGATACGTTGTGTAGATGGAGATGTAATCGTAAAATAACCCGTGCATGGAGGTTGTTGTTAGCACAGTAATGATTCTAATGCTATATGACTTTGACTTTCAGACAGAAGCGGGTGGCGCGTATTTTATGTACATCTGGAGGATTAAACGCAACATCAACCTGACTTCCGAGTTAAACTGCATGCAGCGACAACATTAAACACGCCGACAAACTGTCTGTTTTTAAGTGAGATTATCACCATGAGCTGTGTCTCAAATCCAAAACCCTGAAATTACTTTCCAAAGTATTAATTTAAAAATCGTATATAAAAAAAAGCCCCAGACATTTCTCAGTGTTAGTGCTCAGTAATGGTTTAGAGTAGTACCTTTCCACTTGATTAGAGACAAATTGCTTGTGTGTGTTTTTTTTTTGAAGTGAAAAGGTATAATATGGTGCTACACCGCCTCTTGGTTTTGCAGAAGCGACGCTCCAAACGGCTTGCATGCAGCAGTCTTAGCTACCTTACTCTACCTATGTGCAGAAGTAGACTTTAGCCTTTCGTTCCAAACCCACCTGCTGGCTCTTAGAAGTTGACTGCGTACAGGTCGTGTAATTGGTCCAGGTTCTGTTGCTCTCAGGGTGGACAAACCACTTGCCAGATTCGGTGCAGATTTTTGTAGCCACCTCTAAAATAAAACAGAATAAAAGATCCTTTATTTAAGATTAAGGCAGGCGGTACATTGGCGTAGTGGCGAACGCTGTCGCCTTGCACCGCTAGGTTCTGGGTTCGATTCCCGCCTCGGGATCGGTGTGCATAAAGTTTGCGTGTTTTCCCCGCGCTTGGTGGGTTTCCTCCGGCCCATAGTTCGTGCGTGTGTGCGTGTGCCCTGTGATGGATTAGAAACCCGTCCAGGGTGTAACCCCACCTCATGCCCAAAGTCTCCTGAGATAGGCTCCAGGCCCCCAGCGATCCTGTATACAGGGTAAAGCTGTATAGATGATGAGTGAGTGAGGATTAAGGCTCCAGTAGTATTGTTCACACACTAACCATGCGCTTTTGTTTAGTCGCAAACTCTATGTTCAATTTAACTCAGAAGCATGGGGGAATAAAACAAAACCCTCTAAGCTCGTCTTATGTTAACAAAAATATAAAAATCTGTTGAGTGAAGTATGCTTGTACATATTTATTGTATACAGTCCCAATCAAGAGTTTGGACGCAGCTTCTAATTCAATGGTTTTCCTTTTCTTTCTTTTTTTTTTTCGACATTATGGAACAATACCAAAGCCCACAAAACGATCTATCATTACTTTCAGACGATTACTGCAGCTCGGTCCGTCTGAAAAACCCCTCAAGAACTTCTACAAGAATGTACAGAATTTTCAAACGCAGTTGCGAAATCCATCGAATGCGCTGAGGAAACAGGCGTCCCATGGGGAGCGTCCCAGGAAAGTAAGACAAAGACATCCTTGTGCTGCAGAGGAGAGCTTCATTTGGAGTTACCTGCCTGAAATGACCGATTAACAACAGCACCTTGGATTAAAGCCTGCTGGAATGCTCAAGTAGCAGAAACATCTCAACATCTCAGCATCAACAGCTCGCTGGAGATTATTTCCTACTGACGATTCCTTCCATGAAGAAAAAAGCATGTTTTTTCTTCTGAGAGATTTGAATGAACATTCTATTGCCAAGGCATTGGTTTTTTACTTAAAAAAACTCAAGTCAAACGGGGACTTGGGATGAAATTCCTGGTGAATAAGAAGGCTGTATATGTAATGACGAGGTGTCTCGGAGCCCACTGCAGTCATTCCCGTGAACATTCAGCGAGTGGACGCCTGATTGTTGAAAATCGACAGATAACTTGTCGGCAACTTTTGGAAGAGACGCATTTGTCTGTGGGCACAATCATTCACCAACACCACTTGCACGTTACAGGACCTCGGCCATTTCCACATGTCTGTGCCATTAAAGGAGTTCCTGGGAGGCCGGCGTTTCAGAGGTGAAAACTTTCTACCTTGATGGTGTCCAAGCAATAGTGAAACACTGGGATAAGTGCATTAGTGTCGCAGGGGATTATATAGAGAAATAAAGGGAGCTTTCACTCTCATAACCGTAATCAAAAGTCCTGCTTTGACTTGAACGGCCCTAAAGACACGCTGGTTGAAATGCTGATGAAGTCACGTCCTGTATGTCGATTATTTTGAACATCCTAAAACAACTTTGTGACATTACTGATTATTTATAAAAACACGACAGTAATGAATCTGAACTCAGTTGCACTGGAATAATTATTATTATAATTTTTTTTTTTTTACCTGAAGTGTCAAAGTCAGTGTAGTAATCAGGACAGTGTTGCGTTACGGTCTTTCCGGCCTCTACGTCGTCCCAGCACAGCCAGCCGTCCCATGTGCGGTTACACATCAGCCCAGCTGCACAGCGCGCACACACACACACACACACACACACACACACACACACACACACACACACACACACACACACACACACACAC
>JAOVVA010000012.1:6838277-6849590 GCA_028565275.1 Leiocassis micropogon | reverse complement strand
GTTCTGTGGATGTTGCACAGCAATAATTAATCAATTGTTATGAAATCGCTGTTGTACAATTACGCAGTATCACATTAGAGGTTAGGCTGTTGTACTTAACAGCACGACCTCAAGTCTGATATTGCTTTTATACAACAGTTCTACAAACACCATTTATTATAAACTGTTTATGATTTTTTTTATTCAACAAGTTATTTTGCTCTGCAAACACACATACTGTATCATTGGCATAACTACCCAATTAACGTAAATAACAGTGAAAGTTGTTTTAAATTCTTACCGTTACTACAGTATGTACTGTAGCTAAAAGGTGAGGAGAATAAACCATGAAGCTGGTGGACAGTCCAGTAAATCTCAAGTTTCTCTATATATTTTTCACTTATTCCACATTAAAATATCACATATAATATAACATTCAGGTTTTGTGGTTGAATCCAGAATAGAGTAAAACGGAAAGCAAGTGTGCTATGTAAAGTGTACAATCTCATGAATTCCCTTCGATTTGGGATTCAACCTTATGTTAGAAGCTAATTAAATTTGTAGCTAAACACAGACAGTTTAAAGGCAATTGGGAACGACCTAGAAGCGATTACTAAAGAGTCAGCGATGACATAACATTATCAGGTGTGTTTTCTTGTTGAAAGTGCTTCTGTGACTGGTGGAATGGCTCTCGTCCAATCAGATTACTCTGTTGGGAACTAACTGTTGCATAAGAGGACTTGCTTGTCCTGTCGTGTTCAAACCTTACATCTGATCACCAACCAAATCTACACAATCTAAAACAGTGAGTCCCTATTAGTCTTAAATGGTCTAAATACAATAAAACTACTATTTCCCAGTGGGGAGGTGTTGAATTTTACCCTGATTTTCTCCATAATTGTCTGATGGTTCGCCTCAATCAAGCAACATCTACCAACCAGGAAGGAGCCAAGGCTGTCACATGCTTTTGTAAATCATTCTAACTGCTTCTTTCTGAAAAGCTGCTCACTCAACCTCAGGGGCAGTGTGACACACACGTGCTATCCGCCGTCTTCCACTTGATTGAGCTCACAGACACCTGTGATTGGCTTGTGTTGACTGATTGATATCAAAGAGAAAGTATCAACTTTCCCCCTTGAGACCACGGTCAGTTCTGCTCCCTTGGACTCCCCAACAATTGAGTTCCCAACATACGAATTAATTCCGTTCCGAGAGCTTGTTCCAATTTGTTCATACAGTAAGTCCAACAAACATGGTCTAGGTACTAGGATACTAACACAATTGGCTTCATGAGAAGAATGAAGTATATACACAGTATAAAACAAACATGCTCCATGATCTCGTCCTTGTTCTTTAGAATCGTGCCGAACGATTCATGTTAAAAGAACGAGCAACGTCTGCCATCTTTTCACCTCTTCCAATTATTTCCAGTTTCATTGCTGCTGAATTAACACTCGTTCTGGACATCCTGAGATGCACGCTGCACCCACGTGACAATGTATGCCGGACATCTGATCATTAACTTCCGCAATCGAACACGAGTGAATGCTTGTTCGTATCTTCGAAAGATGGTAACTGAAATGTTTGTAGGTAGGGGACTTAGTGTATTTTGTTTTCTTACAAAGGTTAGGAATTGTAAGAAATGTATTTCTCGACACCAACCATAACCTTTGTAACGTTTGAATCAAAACCCTCCAAAACATTTTTCCCCTCACATCAAACAGCTCTAATAAGATACCTTTTTGATCGTGACTGCTGTCCTTCGCGATCCTCTGGTAGCACTCAAACTGGGCCATCACAATCTTGTTGCGAATGGCGTCGATTTCGTGGGTGCCGTTCCTGGATTTCTGCTGCGCGTCATTATTGGATGAGCGGGCCACCATGAACAACTGCAGAATAAAAAAAAAAAACACGTAAAAAATGTTCAGCAGAGCATCCAGAATACACTAGGCTTTTGAGTACAGACAGTACATACATGAATAGGACAAATACTGCAAGTGAATTGACTAAGCAAAATATGCACTGTAATGGTGACTGGGCATCACTGTACCTCACATAATGCAAACAGGAACAATAATGAGGATATCCAATATCCAAACATAGTTCTTCTCATGAAGTCACACCGCGATCCTGTAAATACAGAACAGAATTACACTTCCGTGATTTTAAAAAGGACCAAAGGTCTATAAAGGGGTATGGGGCTGAGCAGTGGAAAAGCCAATCAAATGCTGACTGATTACAGCAAATGCAATGATTCTGTTTACTATAAACAGGAACCTCTGCTGCATTTGAGCAATCATATTTTCTTGTGGAAATACATGTCCAGTTGGTCATATGTTGGGAAAGCAGCACCGAGAAGAAAAAAAAAAAAAGCTGGATCACTTTAGCCAAAGGACCAAAACCCACATGTGGATCATTTTTCCTTTTGGCTAAGACGTAAGATGTGATGGACAACAGAAAACAAATCAAGCAAGATGGAAAAGTGTTTAGTAGATCCCGAATCTTGATGACAGTCATCCATGGCCTGGACCACCAACCTTGCTGAGCTCTCTCGATAGGAACGGGCAAAATCGCTTCCTTGATAATCCCAGCAGCACCAGGCAATTACTGGCAATGTTACAGGACGAATAGCGTGATAGCATGAGCATCTGTTCAAAAATAATGCATTTATATATATGTTGGAGGAAGCGGGTGTGTTTGCATCCTCCCTAGTTGGTCGCTGTCGCATGATGATGAAAAGCAAAACCAAATTGGGGAGAAAGAAAACAGGAAGCAGGAGAGCAATGGCAGCAAAGAAAAAAATAATAATAATGGTCTTAAACTACCCTGACTACCTTAGTTGTGTAACTCTAGCACAGTCACGCGACATCCTTATCAAAAAATAGTGCGTTATTCCAAAAACACAAAAGGGTCCCAGAATCAAACAGATCGGCTGACCCCAGCCTGGCCCCCTCTGTTGAAATGGTCTAGAAACATGACTGTGAAGCAAAAACAGGGTTTCACAACACTTTCTCCGGTGGTTAGTTGTATTGGCTCAGTTTTAGTAAACTTCAATATCCCCCAAGCAAACAGCCCAGGGATCGGCGAACCTATTGTCAGAGCCAGGACTGTAGCAACAGCAGAACTGTCGTAAGGCCAAAGTCAAGTGGAATGAATCCAAGCCTTCTTGATATAACAGTCCAGTCTATCAAGGGACCCCTGACTACAACACCGGGGTAAGCGTGATGATCCTCATAGCTACACCAGAAGAGTCACTTGTGCCTATTTTGGCTGTAGAAAAGCACACCATGGCCAAGTTTCTAAAAAATACGGAAAAGATTGTTACACGCTGTGATGACCTTTGCGTACACAGAGGATCATTCATCACTAGGTGAAAGGTGTCCGAGTAACACCTCAGCGCCTGGGCAAGTAATCTTACCCTTAGTGGAGGTAGATCATTCGGACCTTTCATCGCAACAACGATCTAACTGTGCGAAAGCACGAACACACTCTGAGCTGCAATATTTTTTTTCCCCTAGATTTCCTTCCCCGTAATGGCAATTTAATTCGAAAACCACATTGGATTCGGATCAGTCGCTTAAGAAAACCCAAAGCTCTTTCTCCAACCTTCCAACGCTAGCGGCCGCCAAGCATCTCAAACGTGTTCGTGGCTCGGTTGTTGTTTTCCTTTTTTAATCAAGACCCGTCGGTCCATCTGTGGCCAAGGGGCACCAGACGCCATGTGATTCTTTTGTTCGAACTCCAAACATTTCCTGCTTGGAATGGTTGGGGGGGTGTGGGGTTGGGATGGGGGGAAGGAGCACAAAAACCACATGATTCAGCTCATATGTGGAAATTGATCCAATTTTTTTTTTCTGTGGAATGGTAAGAAACACGCTTCCGAGAAGTCTAGACAGACTGAATTAATAAGTATGTGTTTCATCTTCCATTAACATCGCTTAGAAGGGGAAAGTGTTTTTTGTTTTTTTTTATTAATTAGGAAATACCACTCTTTTTTCTTTTGCTTTTTTTAAAGAAACTCATTCAGATCACAGAGTAAATCCACCTGTGTTGGATGAACTTGAATGTTATCGGATCTGTCAGAGATTCCGCTCAGGCTGAACAAACATGAAATTAAATCACGTTAGGCATTAATTTTTTTTTTTTTCTGGATACAAAGTGCCGTATGACTTGTTTCAGGCTAATAATAAACGGTGCTGAAAACCATATGTGGTGTCCGTCCTGTTAAACCTTCCTTCCTGCTTTCCTTCCCTCGTTCTCAGAATCTCTTGCTGACAGCAGGACTGGGGCATCCGTGCTAACAAAACAAAAACGGCGTATGGTCAAACCTGAAGAACTTTACTGGCGCGCTCTGGTACTTCGGTGACAATAACGCATTGTTCGACGAAAAACCTTCGGGACTCAAGTCCTTGAAAACGCCTTTCTTTAGCTCCTACTGAGACGACGCGGGTTCAAACAGTCACACGAAAAAGGAGTTGTTTTTATACTAAGAGTGTGACGCATTTTGTTAGATGAGACATATGTTCTAGCACGTCTTCCCTAAATAAAAATTGTCCTAATTTCACGAAATCCAGCTGGATTTTTTTCCAACAGTAAAAATTATCCAAAGAAAAGATTCACAGTGAACCTTATTAAAAATTCGTACAAATTTGAGCAAGCCATTTAGTAAAAAAGGGCAATTTCGACTTCGATTGTTTGAACTGTTGCGACTTTTCACTCAATCAATGGGTTAAGGCATTGGACTACGGTTCGGAAGATCCCAGGTTCAAACCCCACAACCACCAAGTTGCCACTGTTGGGCCCTTGAGCAAGGCCCTTAACCCTCATGTATAATGATATAAAAAATGTAAGTTGCTCTGGATAAGAGCATATGCCTAAATGTAAATCTGAGATTTGAGTGATTAGGGTTACATCATCTACGATCAGCTTAACAGTTCCATCAATCCCAACCATCTAGGAAACTTGGTAGTCCGACTGTGGAGACCAATGGTGACTATTGTATTTATTCCCAATTTTACAACTGTAGTAGGACCTCAATCAACAGTCACACGTTTGTTCACAAATTTGGGAACACGAATTAGCCTAATCTAAGCCTTTGGAGAAAACTTTAGGAAACTGGAGAACATGCAAACTTCACGCACACAGACCCTGAGGCGGGAATCGAACCCAACCTCTGAAAGTGCAAGTGCTAACCACTATGCCATCGTCCCACCCAGCTTAACAGTTAGCAACGTTTTTAGACTTTTTATTAACAACTTTCCCTACCAACCAATACAAGAACAGTGGGCGTGTCTATTAGGTGGTCTACACTTCCCAAAAAAAGTGGCTACCTGAGGTAGATGCTCTTGAGGTTTTTTTTGCATTTTTTTTAAAGCTAGCCAAATTTAGCTTTCAGTTTTACTCAAATGTGTCCTCATTATCTGTACAGTTTTTGTCCACCATATTTCCAGAGGGCATGTCCAAGCTGGTGAAGCGGGTCAGGGGTAGCTAAGTGGTTAAGGCATTGGACTACGGTTCGGAAGATCCCAGGTTCAAACCCCACAACCACCAAGTTACCACTGTTGGGCCATTGAGCAAGTCCCTCAACTGCTCAGATGTATATGAGATAAAAATGTAAGTCGCTCTGGATGAGAGCGTCTGCCAAATGCCTAAATGTGATATAGATAAATGATGGTGATTTATTTTCACATATAATCATTTTTTGTTTTATCCATGGGTTGCCAAGGACCATCAAAAAAATAAACATGATGCTGCTTTTACATTTGTCCAAAATGAAAAATCTTCCCATCTGCATCTCCCTCATCATTAACGTAATGCCATCCAGGGTCAGAATCATGGTGGGGGCCAGCCATGCCACCCCTCTGCCAGACAGGCTTGCCCCACCTCATGCATGGATTGCACAAACATATATTTCAATTAATCACATTTTACAATCAAACTAAATACTGTTTTGTTTAAAATAAATGAATGTAATTTATCTCTGAATAAAACAATAAAAAAAAAAGAAAGAAAAGCTTGATGATGTGGATGGAGTCGTAACGATACACAGTCGTATCGTCCGCTATAACTCTGAGCCGTGAATCTGACCTGAAGCTTAACATGTGTCGATGAAATGTCGGCGGAGATTCATTGTAGTTAGGATACGTTAAATGCTTTGTGCACGCAAGCTTTGCCAAGTTTTTTCGCTCGCTTACATACACTCTCTCTCTGTCTCTCTTGCGCTTAAATGCTTGTACTTTCTCAACTTTTTTCAGTTAAAGGAGAAATGCTGAAAAATGGTTCATTCTGATTGGCTGTTTCCTTGCCAATGAGAATAGGCCTTCATCCAGTCTCTGATTGGTCTGGTTTTGTAGCGCACTGCCAGGCTGTGTCTTATTGAGCAACAGTGAGTGTTACAGATGTTTGTCCTGCAGTGCCAGCTGTTTAATACTGTATTGTGAGAAACTGTCACACATATGTTTGTTTCATATCACTACGTGTAACTTAACTTGATTGAAAATTGTTGGATTCATTGGTGTTGTAAGCTTATATTGCCCCTCTTGAAAACCGTTCCCCCCAGTTTAATCCGTCTCACTGCCGGCCCTGATTCCATCGTCCACATGTCAAATATCTTACTTTATACCACAGCGCTGCTACATTCTGGACCCTGATTGGTCAGAAGGTGCTGATTAACTCTCTATAACTGCAGCAGCTCCGAGCCACAGGTTAATATAAATGCACTCGTCCTAAAACTTTACTGTAGGAGCACACTCAAGTGCAGTCTCGACACGTTCTCTTGTCTCAACTTCTCGACCGAGAGTTTGTAAACGCACAATGTTAGACAAGAAGTAATTCCTGCTTCTAGAAATGCAGGAATGACGACAACTAGTTGAAGGAAAGTATTGGGCTCGAAAAGGACTTGATAGCTAAGTCCTGATCTTGGACTTGAAAATGGTTGTCTGGACAAGACCCCTACGTTATCGTTTCCATAGTAACAGCTAACACACGACTTGTACTTTGTGCTTTGTGGTTCTTGGAATGAAACAACAGGCTGGGAAGGGAATGTCTGCTCCAAAACATTACCTATTAACGGATGTGACACAACAAGGACCTTCTGTTATTAAAAAGTAAAATCTTTCAGAGTTAAGAGTAGCGCTGCAGAATGAAGAAAAAATAAAAATAAAAACTCTGAGTCATCGCAAAAACGAATACCAAGAATTTTATGTAAAGTTTATCAATAATTTAAGTCTCAATAACTTTTGAGGTGCTAAATAAATATTTAAGTCTTATTATTTGCATTAGTACTTGATATTCGCTTAGATAAATACGTTTAAAATATATATCGTACATGTAAAAGTTATATATCACAGTTTAAATCTTAATCGCAATATGTGTCTTTATAATTACAATGTGATTGCTTTGTTTTTTTTTTAACAAATTGTGCCATCCGAGTTAAGAGTAACTCTGCCTCATCACAGCAACTTTTTTATTTTGAGGCAAATGAAAATGAAGTACATTATTTAAAAAAAAATTATATTAGCTAATACGACCAGGGGTGTTCAAGTCAAACCGGGACTTGTTGTGGCGTTTCTGGTAAATGAAGGCGTTAAAACAGGTGATTGACATTTACAGAGGACATCAAACACAGTACAGTGATGAGACTCTGAGTCGCAGTAAAACATCTGACCGGTGCAAATGTTTTAAAGAAGGCCGCTCTCAGCCTACTGTAGTCGCGTTCACGTGAACGTTCAGCGAGTGGAACACCTGAAGTGTAGTCACCAACACAATCATTCACCAACACCACTTGCACGTTACAGGAACTCGGCTTGAAGTTGTTGCCACATCCCCCTACGGTCCTGACCTCACTCCAAGCCATTTCCACATGTTTGGGCCATTAAAGGAGTTCCTGGGAGGCCGGCGTTTCAGATGTGAAGCAGGCAGTCTGATCACGGCTCCCTTGTACTGAGAAAACTTTCTATCTTGATGGTATCCAAGCACTAGGGAAACACTGGGATAAGTGCATTAGTGTAGCAGGGGATTATATAGAGAAATAAATAGTTTTAACTCTCATAACTGTGTCCTGTTATTCACACAATCAAACGTCCTGGTTTGACTTGTATTTATGGAATTTTATGAGCAAATAAAAACCTGTCTCGGAGCTCGTAGTCATTATAATACGGTGACGACTCTTTTCCCTATTTAGAATCCTAAAAGGTGAGGAAATGATGAAAACCAGGGCAAAAGTTTCAGGTAGTTCTGTTATTGTCTCAAAGTTGCAGCGATATGGAAGTCTGTCCATATCTATATTGGGACTTCCTTGGCAAGAGGAAGCTTGAATGGCAGTGACTTATGCGCTGTTGTTGTTTTCTTTAGGCACTGCAGAAACTGTCTCCAGACCAGACACATGACCTCTGCTTTGGATTTTAAACAGCACCATGGAACGTTGATCAAAGAAGCCGAAAAAAAAAAAAAACTATATAAAAAGCTTATATATAAAACCGGCGGTTCCATCACTGGGGAAGGGGGCGAATGAGACTCTTAGCGGCATGTCCAAACTCGTTATGTAGGCAAGGAATTGATTTTAGGAGGACGGAAAGGACGTGGACGCTCGGTGGAAAAACAGAGCCGAAACATGATAACCTGTTGCCCTTCCTGAAGAGTCCGAGGAGGAGTTTATTGCATGTTTCTCTCGTTCCCCTCCTCCTCCTCCTCCTCCCTTTCGCTCGTTCTCTCTCGGCTGGCCCCTGGCTGCTCGCCCCTCGAGCCCTTAAATCAGGAAGCCTGTGTCAGTGCTGACAGTTTGTTTAACTCGTGTCAGTTTGGGTAACACCCATGGACATCAAACCCAGAAAAATTTTCCACTTCACACCTAAAGTGTGTGAGATAACAGAGAGTCTCTCTACCACCACGAACACTGAACAATCACTTAACGCAAAAAAATGAAAAGAAAAAGTGAGAAACAAAAACACAAGCAAAAACAAAGATTTGAAGAACAAAAAGAAAGAGAAATCAAGAAATCATGGACGTTTACTACAATCATGAAAGTCACAAGTAGAGGCAGGAAAAAAAACAGGAATAGTGCAATGATTTTAAAAAAAAAGAGCAAAGGGGACTATTTTGTACTGTGACCTTATCAAGAGCACGTTGCTTATATGACTGATACAATATAAATAGAAATATAGAAAATTATATTTTATAAACCTAGTAATCACTTGTTTTCTGTTCACTTTATAACAAAATAACTTTTCTTGAAAATTCCAGACAGATAGTTAAGTCTTTTGTCACTTTTTGTCTTCACATATCTGAGCGCAGGGTCAACAATGATACAGCGCCCCCTGGAGCAGATAGGGCTAAGGGCCTTGCTCAAGGGCCCAATAACGGCAATCTGGTGGAGCTGGGGCTTGAATCATCAACCATCCGATCAGTAACTCAATGCCTTAACCCGCTGATCTACCGCAACTTCAGTGCGTTTTTGTTGAGGCACAATTTGAGATATTTTATCCTAAACCTTGTCTTGGTCCGTGGTGTTAAGGTAAAAGTGTGTAAGGATGGATAAGTTGGAGAGAAACCCCGTCGTGCCAGCAAATTAGTTCCACACTTCATGTCTGTTTCGCAACTGGACTTGAAAAAACTTCCTAGATACTTCAGCGGCAAGTGGAAAAGACAAGCGTGCTTTATGGGGATTAGGAAGCCAAAAGTGCTGAGCACGGCCACACAGAGGAAAGAAAACTCCCTGGTGTCTGGCTGGACTTGTAAAAACCGAGGGCTGACTCAATTTTACAGGCATAAATCATCAGATAGTCGCACTGGTTCAGCGTAAGAGGTGTTAATCCAACACTGCGGGCCGTGTAAGTGGAATTCAGATGCGGTGTATCGCAATGTTACAGGACTAAATACAGTAAAAAGAAAAAGCTGAAATTTCTGGAGGGAACCCTATAACAAGAGAGAGACCCTCTCATGTGTGATTTCCTTTAAAAATAAAAATAAGCAAAAGCTTTTAAAGTTAAACGGACACAGATTTCAAAAACATCGCTTTAGGCTGAAATTGACCGTGTTCCAATAGTATTGGCACCCACAGCTGAAATACAGTGTGCCTAAAAAACTACACTCAAACAGCCTCACACCACTAGTACATATATTTAATAGCAAATTCAACAAGCATTCTGAACAGTTAAGCTTGAGTAACTATAACATATGGATTTATATTTTTAGGATGTCGAACCCTCAACTCTTGGGCACTGAAGAGCCCTGAATCCAAACTCAAGCCCTCATTCACAGCATCGCAGGAGGAAACATTAAACACTCGAGCGTTGTGCACAAGAGTTAAGTGCTAGAACATACAGTATAAATATGAATATAAATATATCTCTAGAACATGTGCTGATCGACAGCTCTGCAGCGGGTCGAGGCGCGCGCGCGCCGTCTTACAGTATGTAGCAATAATGTTGCAATAATGTTATGCCAACTCGTTAAAGTACCGCTAATGTAACCGAGCATTCTCTCTCTCTCTCTCTCTCTCTCTCTCTCTCTCTCTCTTTCTCTTTGATGTGTGTTTATAGAACTTACCGCACAAGAACAAGGAAAATCCAAAAATGAATAAAACTTTTTTACTGGAATAAAAAAGGATAAGAAAGTCAGCAGCAGCGGAGCGCGCGTTATTCCACACTTACACACACTCACACACTCACACACACACATCCACAGCGCTCATGAACTACAGTATCGCGTGAGTCTCTCTCCCTCCCTCTCTTTCTTTTTTTTTTTTCTCCTAGTCGGTCAACTCTCACGCGCTTTCCAAACTCATTAGGCAACTCACTCACTCACTACAAAGCCTCTGCCTTCCGGTGACGTCAGAGTTCCATTGTTACTATGGTTACCGAGACAGCCTACCAGCAGCACGCTGTGCGGTCCAGTGCAGAACTGTAGTGTGGATCTATCTACAGTATCTGTCTATCTATCTATCTATCTATCTATCTATCTACAGTATCTGTATGTCTGTCTATCTATCTATCTATCTGACTGTCTTCTGTCTGTCTGTCTGTCTATTTATCTCAGTGCCTTGTGAATGTATTCATCAAAGAAAGCCATGAGAAGGAGTTTGCAGCTTGCAAGCAGCCATATGAAACTTTCCATTCTTTCAACACTGTCTTTCTTCTTGTCACTCTTCCATAAAGGTCAGACTTGTGAAGTGCACTTCTAATTGTTGTCCTGTGGAATTCTCCCACCTGAGCTGTGGATCTTTGCAGGTTCTTCAGAGTTACCATGAGCCTCTTGGCTGCTTCTCTGATTAATGCTCTCCTTGCCCGGCCTGTCAGTTTAGGTGGACGGCCATGTCTTGGTAGGTTTGCAGTTGTG
>JAOVVA010000012.1:6826438-6838177 GCA_028565275.1 Leiocassis micropogon | reverse complement strand
AATCCCCTGCTACACTAATGCACTTATCCCAGTGTTTCACTAGTGCTTGGATACCATCAAGGCAGAAAGTTTTCTCACTACACCAGAGCCATGATCAAACTGCCTGCTTCACTTCTGAAACGCTGGCCGCCCAGGAACTCCTTTAATGGCCCAAACATGTGGAAATGGCTTGGAACGAGGCCAGGACTGTACGTGGGGTTTGGCAACAACTCCCAGCCGAGTTGCTGTAATGTGAAATTGGTGCTGGTGAATGATTGTGTGTACAGTTCCCACACACAGATGCATCTCTTCTGCAAGTTGCCGACAAGTTATCTATTTTCAAGGATCAGACGTTCCACTTGCTGAACGGAACGACTGCAGTGGGCTCCGTGGCCACCTCGGGCCGGGATCGTCATTCACGGATGTACGGGCTTCTTTAAAAACGTTCACACCATTCAAATGTTTTACTGCGGCTAAGAGTCTTATCACCGTGCTTGATGTCTTCTGTAAATGTCAAACACCTGTTTTACCCTTTCATTCAGCAGAAATGTAATCACAAGTCCCAGTTTGACTTCAACACCCCTTGTAGTATCAGGATCCCATAAGGTTGGGTACCTGTCTATTCATAGCTTTAATCCAACTATGACTTTTCGCGTCTTGAAATCCTATAAAAGCTTACATCAATGGTGTCTAATCTTCTCTAAAAAGGGCCTGTGTGTTTTGCATTCCAATGGTTTTGGGTTTCATTCTAACCAAGCAGCAGAAGTCACACCTGAAAGGCAAGAACGCTTAATTAATCAGGTGGAATCAGGTTGTAACGATCAGTTTTGTTATGAAAACTTAGTTACACTAAAACAGGGTCTAGAATCTAACTTCCGGTGTGATTACCCCAGAGAAAGAAGTGAGAGGTGGTGTTGTAAGAGATTAATAGGCGGGGCTCCTTCTGCAATGGGTGGAGCCTCATCATCCACGGGCGAACACTAAATTCGTTAATGGAACAAGAGCAAGCGAGTCAGTATTCTGAGAACTATTGGAATACACGTGACTTACAGTAATGGAGGACCTCGGGGGAAAAAAAAACACACACACAAGAGGACGATTATGTTGGAAATGACATATATGTCATATATCTCAACCAAGCAAAACTCGGATCATAAACATGTGCACGCAAGATTGTGGACGAGATCACTACTCAATTAGAGTGAGAATGATAAATGAACAGCTATTAAAGGAAACAACCAACTAATTAAAAGATAGAACTGATACAGCCAGAGAAAGAGATACAAATAGTCCTTTCTATTCCACAAGCACATCCATCTCTGTCAAAAATGATTTGTCTGAGTGATACCGGATGTCCGTTCATTTGCACTTCCCTTTAAACTTTATGAGAATCTATAGTGCACAGTAGAAGTTCTGAGGCTTGTACACAAGAAACCCCTCAAGCTCCCACGCCCGAAGAGCTCGGAGAAGACCGCGCCGGCTGTACGACACCGGGGATGTCAGATCGGACCTGGGCATTGACGCCATCAAGAGCCCCTGAGCACACACACACACACACACACACACAGACCCTTTCTGGAGAAGATTGGACACCCCTGGTTTACATTAAGGTCAGTTACTTTGCCACACGACCCACCACACAAGCTTTATGGCATTTTGTTGATTTACGTTTTAAGACAATAAAGAGAACTGTGCAATACAAATCAATTCAAAGTGTAGCATCACTACAGCCATGGCATGTCCATGGCCTATATGCTGTTTGTCTCTATAGTGCATGTTTATCAAAATCCAGACACTATACAAATGTGACCTAGCTTTAGGCATAAAAATGGATTTTAACATCAGCTTCGAGTTCAGCACATGTAGCGATATCATCATGCCTGCTCGTAGCAAATAAGCAATAATAAATTAGTCATAATAAATGAGTTCACTGCTGTACAGTATATGGGTCATTTTACAGAAAAGGTGGAATTTAGGTGATAAAAATCTCCTAAAAATGTTTTGCTTCTTTCACACCTAGAACTTCTTTAGCAATAACTTACTTTCAAACCTTATGAATCCACAAAAAGAAGTGCTTAGTGCATTTTTTAAAAATACATTTAATAACTGGTTTTACTTCTCTCTCTGGTAACACCAATGAGGATAACATCTATGACGATAACATCTATGACAATTTCGAGAAAAATCCTATCTATTTACAAACTGGTGTTCAATTATGTCAAAATCAATGAATTATTAGATGTAGTTGGTTTTTATGTCCACGTTTGGCAGTTATAATTATAAAATGAGTGGCACTAATGACAAACGTAAAAGCTTCTCATAAAATGATGATGACATCTCTAAGCTAATGAAGAGAGACATTGTCCAGTGCTCTTCATCTAGTGACCTCTGACACGGGAACTCCAGTTGTCAAATGTATTTCAAAATAAAACTAATTTTCTGACCAATGTACAGACAAAACCTTTCTTTTATTTATATAGATTATTAATTCTAATAAATTATTGCTCATGATTTTGGTGTTTCACTTATTTTATAAGATATTGATGTTATTTTTTTAGATAAAAAGTATATGCGTACACGTCCATGTATGATCATAGTCACAAGACAACTTTTTTTTTTTTTTTTAATGCTGCAATTAAATATTAAACATCAAAGTAAGAAAATGTGTTTCATGATTGAAAGGACATACTACTGTATATTTTCTGAACATATACAGTACAAGGAATTTGTTGGTTATGTTCATTTAAATGATTTGGACACCAGCAAAGCACTTTTGTAGAATGGCCCATGTATAGTAACACACACACACACACACATTAGGTCTTGTTAAATGCACTGCTCTGATGAGATAATTAATCTGCGTGGAAAACACACACACACACACACACGTGCGGTCCCTTTAAACAGTCCCTGATTTAATTGGCCATCTTTGACGTCATTAAACTTCTTTAAACAGCTCGAGTAAAAGCGGAGGATTGACACGCGGACACGCGCGCGCGCGCGGAATAGCGGGGAAGCGGCGCACGTGCCTTCTTCATACACCAACGGAGGAAATTGTCTTTAACTGTGAGTTATGGTTTATCATTTTATTTAATAAATAAATAGAGTAAAAGCGCGGTGATACGTGTGTGTGTGTGTGTGTGAGAGAGTGTGTATGCATGCGCTTATCCGTGCCACCGAAATTCATACCTTTATTTCAGTAGGCGAAGGAACAGTTTTGCGCGTGACAGCATTGACTAAAGCATGCAGGTGTTTATTAAAGCTGATGTTTTCTTTTTTTGCTTTGCTGCATCATGCACAGACAAGTGCAATAAACTATGGATGTCAGAATAAGATTTTTAGATGCTTAGTGTCTTATTTTTTCCATGATTGTTGACATGTAGTGGAGTTTATGCACTTTTTCACGCTGTCTCATCTACTTATTGATTTTTATGTTTGATTCATATTTATAATTTATAAGTCTTCAAAGGCAGTGCATGTGTTTGTTGTTGTTCAATGTGATATTGGAAACAATTAATTTCTTTTTCATACATGCCATAACATCATTTTTTTTCATATGTTGTTTTTTTCACATGATTAATAATTTTTTTTACATCATGTGTTTTTTATTTTTAAAAAAAATTCTACGTATCATTCATGTGATGTTTCACCTGGAGTTCATCTATGCAGTTTTTATGCATGATATAGATAGATAGATAGATAAATAGATAGATAGATCGATTAGTTTCTTAATCCTAAATGAAAATTGTAATGGTGCAGCAGCTGTGTTACAGAATACACAAAAACATACAAGATAAAGAAGAATATTAAGCCTAGGTTAAAATGCAAAAGTCACAATATGTAATAGGTTTTAAAAAAAAGTTGAAGAACAGGAAAAAAAAAACATACTGTTTCAGTGTACTGAACATGTACATGAGGATTGTATATACAGGTGGGAACTTAAGGAACCATACATAAGATGCACCAGCAAGTTGAAATATTAATAAAAGAAAGAATTAAAGGACACGATCATGTCAGTGCAATCAAATCAGAATATACAGTATATGAGTCATGTGTCAGAGAATGCGACCCCTTGATTGTAAAGTCTAAGAGTTAGACTGCTGTTGTTTTGATTTCACTTGTTCATTCTTTCATTTATTAATTTTTTTTTTTTTGGTTGTTTTTTTTCCAGAATTGAATGAATGTATTGGTCTGTTTTGAATCCTAAATAACTCAAATACATGGCAGAGTGCACTCTAGGTTACAGAAAGCTTTTTACTTTGCAGATAGAGTGCACAGATGTAGTATACAGTATAGGGATCCATGTGATCTGAAAGTGGCACTGAGAATCATGTAAATGTGCCTCATGTATTTTAATTGCACGGTCTATCAAATAATTAGTATTGTTATATAGACTTAAGTAATAAGATGCACCGTGGCACGACTGCTACTTCATTGCTCCAGGGTTCAGTCGTGAGCTTGGTTTTCTTTCTGCATGGAGTTTCACAGGTTCCTGCAGTGTTCCTTTGGGTTTCCTTCAACATGAAGTGAATTGATTATGCCTCTAGGTTTTAATGAGTAGTGTCCGGTGATAGACCAGCAATCCTATCCCAGGGTGTATTCCCAAGACCATTTATGATCAGTGTTCTCGAAATCTGGAGATCCTGGATCATGAGTACATTTAAAGGCATTAAGTGTGACCCAAACCGCAGTATGTGCAATGCAGTAAAATCAAGTAATTACAAACAGTAAATGAAATGAATTCCAAATAGTAATAATTCTGAATTATATGAATGAGAGGGATTAAGACTCAAACACCTGGGGAAGCTAAATATGTTTTTAAATTGGAATAAAAAGTATTGCTATATCTCTGACCTGTTGCTATTTACAACACAACGTCAAAGAGAATGAGAAGTTATTTCAGAATTCAGAATTGAATTCAGAAACGTGTGGAGAGGAATTACATTTCTGGTATTAAAGATTAAACTACAGTACAATAAAACATTTGTGCTTCGGGCTCTACCTCATAATCCCGCACTTTAAACTGAAATGAACTCGCGTCAACAGAAACGCTTCTTTCAGCACTTTTTTCTTCTTCTTTCTTAGTACAGATGCTTAAAGCTTTGACCCAGATTTTAGCATCCAGCCCCAGCTGTGGCCGAGACACAAATGTGCTGTGTTCATACTTCAATTCGTTGTGAAGCAAGAGAGAGAGAGACATGGAATTAAATCTCGATTGTCAGATCGGTGTGGAAGTTCCGGATGTAAACAAGAAACCTGTGTTATAATTGCGACTTCTTGTCATCTGTGAGCTCCACAAGTGCGACAGGAAAGCTAATTAGATGTTTCTTTGTGTGCATCAGATGTATGAGATGTATAGGGATAATTTGCATGCAGTTATAGCTCATATTATGGAAAAATAATTGAATGGTTTAAAAAAAAAAAAAAAAAGCTTCATTATGTGCAGCCCAGGAGGAAAATCTGCGGTATCTAATAAGTGTCCTAATGAAATAGCAACAGACTCATTTGCATAGGATTCATTACAATGTCACGGCGTACAAGAGCAGTCTATGAGCGTGAGAAGTCTCTAGTGGAATTACAGTCACATTACTTTAGATGACATATAATTTCAGATGACTTAAACAGTTTTTTGTTCTTTGCATCATTGTTCGAGAGACTGTGCAACAGCTTTATTAGCCATTTGTTTTAGGTCGCACCTGCTGCCGTGTCCAATTACAGCGGTACCTCGGCATACAAATTCAATCTGTTCTGGAGGCAGGTCCTTAAGGCGTTAGTTCTTAAGAAATTTCATGTAGCGAAACTCATTTTCCCATAAGAAATAATGTAAATGCAGATAATCTGTTCCAGTCGTCCAAAAATATTACAAATATTAATGAATTAATTTCCAACACTATAATCCAGTTTTTTGTATATAAAAACATTTAAAACATTTAGAAACAACATCTAAATTAAGTAAAATATGAAATAAATAGACATTATACCTCAATTTAATCAACATTAATTTATGATTCCTCTCGGCACCAACTGCTTTAAAAACCAAACTGAAAGCGGTCGACTTTTCTTCTTGGACTTTTCCATGGTGCTACTGTAGGTGTTCACTAAATCTTCCACAAAATGCAAAAAAAACCACACACACACACATAAAAGAGCTTTGCTTTAGTTAAGTTGGGGCGTTCGTATACCGAGGTACAGCGGTACAGCGTTTAAAACTCTCTTAAAACTTCTCTAGCGAACATCAGAACGCCCAGAGAAATGGCTTTGATTTTTTTTTTTTTACTTCGCGTCACAGCTAAAAAAAATACAAATGACTGGCTGGTGTACTGTCATTTTAAACATTTATATTTTGTGCCAAACAGCCTGCAAAAGCAATGCAGAGTTTTAAAGCAGTCAAATAAAATGGAGGTTAAACATTAAACTGACTCCTAGCATAACATTAGCCTGAATAGTTTTAGCAAAGCTCTGTGTGACTGTTGGAGAAAAGTTAAATAAAAAGATTTTATTATTTAAAGAAAAATTTAAATTAACATTTAATATCGGTCTTAACAGAAAGCTGTTGTGTTTATTCTTTCTCAGTAAGATAACAAGCTGAAAAAAAAAGAAAGGATTGTGAGGGAATGATAAGCGTCTCCCGCTCAAGCTAGCATGAACTAGCTTGCTAACTCTAGCTATCTACCAAGAAAATACACCAAATAGCTGTATAAGATCTTATTCCTGGTCACTTTGGATGGATAGATTTTTATTTCCCACTCAGTGTGTTTGTGTGTGTGTGTGTGTGTGTGTGTGTGTGTGTGTGTGTGTGTGTGCATTAGTTTTACCTGTACGCTTTTAAAAAAAGGATTTTGTTAACTCAGACATGGATATTCCACATGATTAAATGTGTCTATAAATGAATAAAGAGCATGATGTGATTTATTATTGCTTAACTATTACTAACATGTAACTGTCGGAGAACCGTTCTGGCTCCGGACGCCCCCGTTGTTTGGAAAATAATCATCCTCAGCATGATTACAGTAACTGGCCTCGTGCTGTGAGAGCGTCTTAAGCGTCTTTGACCGGGCACCACATCAGCGCGCGGACTGCATGATCAATAGCAATATCTAAGCTCTCCCTGCAGATACTGATGAAACAAGAGTCATAAGTCAAACCCTGTCCCTGTTAGCGTTCGGATAACGAGCTCCGAGTGCCACAAACTGTTAGAGTTGCCAGTTCTGGGTACGTGTCTCATTATTATTTTTTCCTTGCAGTGTACAGAAATAGACTGATACAGTATGTACTGTGCCAGGAGCCTCAAAGACAAACAGGCTAAGGCCTGGATGCTGTACCACGTGGAAGAAGCTGATTACACTTGTAAACATGAGCATGTGAACACAACACAATCAAAAGATTCATACACAGCAGTGACACTTTCTCAATACCAGGAGTGTACTAAATCAAACTAACTAAATACATTATTGTACCCGTTTGTAATGTTGCTTATAATGATATGGTAAATACTGTAACATTCCTCTTTAGTTACTGTAAGCACATCAATCTTGTTGAATATTACATTCATGATTCAGTATGCTGAGTCTTATCTATGTGGATCAGGCAACATTCACGAAACTAAACAATGATCTAACATGGAAATGAGCAGTTTACTATGGTCAATTATAATACATATAGTACCATTATAGCATTACTGTGTGTACATTAGATGCCATCAGTTACCATATTAGCCACTGGAACTATATAAAGTACCAGGATAGGTACTGTGGCACTTCAATATGCGCCGCGGTCGTACTATGGTGTGTACCATTATTTATGATAATGTGTGATATTTTTGTGAATGCCATGGTACTTACTGGGTTCCACAGTGGGTAACAAAGTACAGCAGGTATCTAATATCGTATGTTTGTTCCTCCTGTACCATGTTAGATATGTTAGTACATACTACTAGTATGGTGTAGCACAGGCAGTACCAGTACCATATTATTACCATACGTATTGTACCATACTATATTAATATTACCATTATGGTACATAAACATAAACACTTTTTTTTTTTTGAGAGTATATTAGTAGGTGTTGCATAGTACCGTTCTACTGAACATGGTAGAACCATATACCACACTATAGTACATGCATAGTATGCATCATGGTAAAATCATGTTCCATAGTGTGGTGCATGTACTGTATCAGCAAATAAGTACCATGGTACTGTAAAAAAAATACCATGGTACTTTATACCATATGAAAGGAACCATCTGACTACCATAGTACCTATACAGTACCATGGTAATATTTCCTATGGGTTATTGTAGAAACCCTCCAGCCAGCCATCCATCAATCCAGGAAGGTCTTTAGTCCAACTTGGAACCCTGAAGGCCAATGGTAGCCATTATACAGTATTTATTCAAATTTTTACTATGGGCAATTTAGGAATGCCAATTAGTCTAATCTGCATTTCGTTGGACTGTGAGAGGAAACCGGAGTACCTGGAGGAAACCCGCCATGCAACATGCAAACTCCATGCACACAGAGCCTGAGGCGGGACTCGAACCCAGACACTGGAGGTGCAGGGTGATGGTGCTAATCACTAAGCCATAACCGCCATATAAACTTTGCTGTAAATCACAACCCAAATCTTAACCCATGGCTTAAGATTCACACCCTTAGGGGAGGCATTTTAATATACTTACATTCAAATTTAAAATAATTGGCACCCTTGGGAAAGATGTTTATGGTTAATGTTGTTTAATTTGAATTCTGGAAATCTGACCGTAGAAAATATTTATCGCAAAATACTTATTGGGATTGAGGGCTGAATTGTCTGGAGATGGTTACTGTAGTTTCTGAAGTATCTCAGGTATCTTCTGTATTGACAATTGCACTTGGTCTTAAGCCCATTAAGATGTTGCCTTGACTTGATCTCCGCTTGTCTTGCACTTGTCCTAGACAGAGCCGGTTTCTATGAAATTTTGAAAGGACTTTTTGCTTGCCTGGGTTAGCCAAGGGTGCCAATAATTCATCAGACTGTATGGATGGACAGGTGAAACATTTGGATAACGAGCTATACATAATATAGCTGTACATATTGTGTTTCATTCTTGCTAAAAAAAACCCTCAGAGGAATATATTATCACAACAGTAGTTGTATCTGATTTAATTAATATTTAAATTCGTTGGTGTTCTCTGTCTGATTTAATGTAGTTAATTTAATATGCACTTATTCGTGCTTATCTTTGGTTTTTTTTCTTCTGCTTGCTTTGAGTTCGTCTCCTGAGATGTAATTAAGTAAATAACTGAATAGAAATGGTACTGATAAGTCATTTTTAGTGCATCTGGAAGGCATTTCATTATCAGCAGACGGTCCAATTGTTTTCCATTTTATACTTCGCTGAATTTCCTTTAGGCTCTCAGGCCGAATCTAGATCTTCTTCTGCTTTAATAGTGATAAAGCTGTTGATTTTCTTGTTGATTTGTCCGAACGGGGTCTTACTGTAATAGAGCGCATCATCGTCACGACTTCTCGTTTCCTTTTTACAGAAGGACATCAGTGCGTCATGTTTTCATCTGAGAATCATTGTTATAGCTCTGGAAAGCAAGACGTGATCCAGCTTCTGCTTAGAACCAGGAATGGACTGTCAGCACACGGTTATGTCCGGAATTATTGGCAACCTTCACGGGAATATTTTTCTTCCTCTTTTCTTGTGATCTATTGAGAAAGAACAAATGTTAAAGTCATGTTCTCATTCTGAACTGCTAAAGAGCTTCCCACAAAGAGAGACCGTTTTGTTTTATCTGTTCGGTTTAACGCTGTGATTGCATTTCAGCCCAACACGACTGCATGAAAATGAACTGCAGTGAACGCGAGAATCACGAACAGCACGTCTGATGTAAAAGTCTTTAATTCTTTATTGAAGCAACTTAATGTTAGATCAGGGTAGGGTGAAGTTCATATGTCTATGTCTCAGATGTCACAACTTCTCCTAAAACACGCGCTGTCTGAAACACGCGCTGTTTTGATGGCAAAGTATTTCCAAACTTCTGCTTTTTTTATTTATTACTAAAGAGACGCAGTGACTAATGTGGGGTTAACAAACTTGGATAATCTTTAAATATCACATCCAGCCAGCGCTAATAATAATTTAGGCATGTATAAGAAACGAGCAGCGTTTTAGCATTGAATAGACTTTTTTGTCTAATGTCAAACCCTTACCTCCGGCCTAATTAATCGTAATGAATAACGCTGCTAAGTGAAATTTGCGATTAAAGATAAACAACTTCATTTGCACATTGATTGAGATTAGTCGAGTAATTAGTGTGTTCTTTTGTGCTCTGTCACGCAGCCCCTGTTCCCTCAGAGGGCTTATTGGCAGAGCAGAAAGACAGAAAGAGATTTTTTTTCCCCCCTCCCTAAAGAGCCACATTTAATTAGGTCCATCAAAAACCATTCAGATGTGCACTGAGTATTCCTTTTACTGAGACACAGAGAGAGAGAGAACGAGACAGAGAAAAGAGCGACATCATCATCATGCCTTATTGTGCTGTCTGATGCGCCGGGTTTAATTTTTTTCTCCTTCCTGAGAATTAACTGGCGATTCCCATGGTTCGTCCTGACCCAAGTCTCCTCTTGAGCAATCAGGCCAGTTGTATTTCTCAGAAGTCTTTAGCTGTGCTTTGAAACGAGCATTGATTTTTAACACAATCACTCGTCACTGAGTAACAATAGACACAAGGGTTCATGAGGGATCAGAGAAACTGTCCTTTATGCTCCTGAAGTTTCCAACAGACGAAATGTGGCACTTTATCCCTTTCACACAGAGGTAATAACTAGTTAGTGAGGCAGTAGTGTAGTTTATCATCTCATCATCAAGTTGTTTTCCTGTAACAGCACTAGAGCTGTGGATCATAGGTTCAGTGTACATTTGATTCGATTCGATTCGAAAGTTTTTTGGGGATTGTGATTTTTGAATTCGATCCGTGAGCACTAAAGTTTATTGTCTGATTAGTCTCAAGCTGCTGCTAGGGGCGGTCATAAAATTGTTATTATTGCTAAAAAAAATAAATAATAATAATGTAATGAAAACTAATGTTGGTCGTGAGCTCAGTCCTTCTCTACATGTCCTCCACCTAAGGCCACAAACTTCTCCAAACGAGTGATGAGCTGGTGGAGACCGTCTTTAAAGAAGCTTTCTTTTTGGCTCTTGAGGAAAGTTTCCACCTCAGTAATCACCTCGTCGTTGTTGACGTATAAATGCCTTGCACGAAGTGAAAGGAAGGAAGGAGTAACTGGGTGCGAGGGCGGGGGACTAGGGGGGATGAGGCAGAATTTCGGACCCCAAGTCGCCTGCAAGTTTCACGGTTTTGTGAGCTTCGTCTTTTTCATTTCATGCGTCATTTTTTTTTTTTTTAAACAAGCAGAAATGTTCATGAACATAATAATTTCCAGAGACATCATTTGGCAAATTTTTTTTTTTTTTTTATATGAAAAAAACTGCTGAAATGCTGTGTCGAGTGTTTAAATTTTACTTCTCATACAAAGAGATAATATTTTTTTCCTGCTGATCTTCTGCTCCACACTCCAGTCCAGTAGGTGGCAGTATTGTACCAACCGCCTTAAAAACTTGAAAGTAGAAGTTGTTGTTAGTCTTTCGGCTGCTCCCGACAAGGGGTCGCCACAGCGGAGTACCCAGCCCGCACTACAACTTGACACAGGTTTTACGCCGGATGCCCTTCCTGACGCAACCCTCCCATTTTATCCGGGCTTGGGACCGGCAC
>JAOVVA010000012.1:6799473-6810132 GCA_028565275.1 Leiocassis micropogon | reverse complement strand
AACATGCAAAAGAATAAGAAATCAGGAAGGGGGCAAATAGTTTTTCACACCACTGTATATACACACACACACACACAGTTTTATGCAAAAGTTTTGGCACCCGTTGATAAATAACAGATTTTGGTGATTCTTTTATTAAAGGGTGCCCAAAACTTTTGCATAAGACTATACATATACAGACTATACACTTTCTGTTTTGTATCTTTTTTTTTCACCTCTGTGTATTTTTCTCTCACTTTTACTCACTCTTTAGTCTCTGTCTTTTTTATTATTTCTTTTTAAAATCTCTTGTCTCTTTTTATCTTTATCTTTGTGCGTATATTTCATTCTCATATTTTTGACTCCCTCTGTATTTTCATGTCTCCCTCCATCTATGTCTCTTTTTCCCCGTATTTTTCTTTCTTCCCCTCTCTCTCTCTCCCTGTGTGCTGACTCAGGGCTAACTCATGTCAGGTCATGCCACTGAAAGACTCTTTTAGCTGTTTCATTCATCACAGCTGATTTAGCTCCGGGACGGGACTAACAGAGAGCGACACAGTGCGCGAGGTCTGTTTATCATCTCCAAATCATATGCCATACATTTACTCAAAGAGGAACAGGACATAGCCAAGGTTATACGGAGAAAATATATAGAGACAATACATTCTCAGTGGAATTTATTCTTCAGAAAGACTTTGTAACTCTGCTTCATCACACTGACTTGATTAATTTTCTCTTGCACTGTGGGCGAGGGCGGCGTTATCAGAAATGAGAGGAGTGCCTAGGGCTTGATTGACAACAGGGATGTAAACAGCTCCGTGTGCTTTCAGGCTGTATTATTGTTCCAACAATGTGATGTCCTTACATTGTTTGCTTTATTTTAATACTAAGAAGAATAAAACACAGACCAGTAAACTTTTTCCTAGACAGAATGATATGTGACACAAAAATGAGAAAATCTCGTGGTAAAAACCGTAAACCTTTGATTGTGTTCATGAACTCTAACTATATCTGACACCAAGAGAATGTCTGTATAAGCAGTATTTCTTGCAAACGTTAGCAGGTTAAATGATGTTGGTCATGGGTTCAGATTTGCTTGTTTGCTCGTTTTTTTGTAAGTTTTCACTTCCTGTATCAGAAATGTGTCACAAAGTGCATTTAGATCCCAAAGCTGCATCATGGACGTTTCAACTAATGTTCGACTTTTTATCTTCCCTGCAGATAAACCCAGCATGCACAGCCCTGAGGCTCTGGTGAAGCATTACGTAGCCTACAGCGCTAAGGTAAGGTACAGAACCGAACAGATCTCTGCACTTACCTCTCTGCAGAGCCAGTTTTGTGCTGATGAATCTTTTGTAACAGCTACGCTTTAATAAACCGATGAGATTCAATCTGCACTCAGTGGTGCGAGTCTGGCGGAGGCCTTACAGAGAGAAAAAAAAAATGGATTTTCGTTGTTTTTTGTTTTTGTTTTTTCTTATGCCAACAGTGTGAAAAGCTTAGCTTCTGTAAAATGTAATGGATAAAGTTTCTCTCAAATAGTTTCTGTGTGAATATCTACAAGTGTCTGGCCATAGCATGACATAAAATATCTCCTTAGCAAAGATGCATGAACCTGTAAAACCGATAAATGACCAAAATAATCATCAGTGCCTTGTGCCTCTTTTGTTTAATAGTCTGCTCGTCAACTAAATAACTCACTCGCAAAATAACTAGCTATAACACGGCATTTAGCATCAGTCTGCTAGCATATCTGCGCAAATTACATCTCAAAAGTATTAACTCTTAGACCTCGAGCAGCACGGATCCATGCCGCAACCGAAATATTGGTCAATGACCGGTATAAAAAAACAACAACTCTGTATATGGACGTAATGTCGGTTGATGTCGACAGGGGGAGGCCTCACTCATTAAATTGTGCTTGGGTTTTGTTCATGTCACGTTAAATCAAAGTTATCATTATTTTTTAAACGTGCATTTTTTACCGCTACAGGAATATGGGAATGGCGTCGCAAAAAATTATAATTCATGAAAAAATACTCAGATTATTATTATTTTTATTATTATTATATACTGTAGTTATAAAAACAACTGAAAATGACCATAAAATGTAAACAATTTACTTTTAAAAAGTCTTTTACATTTTCTTCTCTTTTTTTATATAGTTTTTGCTCAGTCATGTTTATACAGTTGGTTAAAATGAAAATCATTAAAATATAGTAATGCAAAATAAATAAATAAATAAATAAAATGCTTTGAGCGCTAAGGGTTAAAAGATGCATCTTTTCAGTAGGATTGAGCTAGTAGATTCAGTAGGAATATAAAATAGCGTGGCATTTTTGATAAAAGCTTTGAAATTGATAGTGCTTTGGAATTTTCTCTTATTCTAGATAAATGCTTAATGGTGGAATAACATTTCAAAAAATATCTTCTACTTTTTTCTCTGGTAAAACATGTGGCACCCTAAACACTAGCATTTCTTAATTAGTTAACTCAGACCATCCAGTTTTCTCGAAACTCAATGTGGGTAAAAAAAAAAAAAAATCAGCCTAATCCTAAGATTTAATAACATTTAAGTTACATTGTTAGCTAGGTAGCTAAATAACCAACTTGGATGCCATCTTTCTTCTAATAAAATCTGTTAAGCAAACAGTAATCATCATAATTGTATAAATAATTTAATAAAAAATGAAGCTGATTGTATGAAAAAAAAACGTTTAGCTATGATTTAGCTAGCAAGCTCAGTGCTGACAATGTGAAGCAGGCTAGCTACAGTAGCTATCTTTGATTACACACTAGGCTACAGTAAAGCCTGTAAATGAGCTAAATAATGATTAGCTTCTTTTAAAATGTATTTTGATGTTTATTAGTCATTTAATTAAAATTTCCTGACTGAACTGATGAACAATTAGCAAGTTTAATACTGTATACACTAGCTTTCTGACTAGATAAGGAGCTAGCTAGCTGTCTAAGAAGAAACAATTTGGAGATAATGTTACTATTCAATATAAAATAGCAGTAAAATTTGATGTGTAAAGTTGAAAGAATGTGATACACCTCTGTGAGCGTATTTTACATTCAGCGACAGACGGTCTGATAGGTTCGATATATGTGTGCGTGTGTCTTGATATATGGTGGCTGCTAAAATGACGAATGTGGTCAGAATACAAACCACTATAAATTCTCAGAGAGGTCTAAAACCCTGAGGTGTTTTATTTTCCCCTTATCCCCTTCCTCTTTCTCACACCGTCAGCTCACACACACTGCACACCACACAGAAAGCCACCTTGACTTTCTAACAAGCACACAAATAAATCCACACACACACACACACACACACACACGTCACTAAATGGGCTTTGCTTTGCTGCTTTTGGAGACATGATGAAGCAACATATTTTTTCTCTTCCTTATAGTTTTTAGGAATCACAGCAGTCGAACAGCCAAAAGGCACAGATGTTGTTCGGGTGGCTGTGAGAAAACTGAAGGTATGTGCAATGAGCATGCGTTGCCAGATCTTCCGAACAAATCAGACAAAAATGTACACCCCTTTTTAAATTTTTAACTTTTTTACACATTTTTTGTTTGTTTGTTTGTTTGTTTAATACAGTGATCTTAAGCTTGGCTGTACTGATATACTGAGAAATTCTATCTAAGTGAATGCATTGATAATGTCTAAATGTGGAAATATATAAAAAAAAAAAAAGTTTCCAACCCAAAAGTGTTCATACTTTGAAATGTTTAAAAAAAATTAAATTCCAGTTGTTTCTCACCCCACGAAGATTTTATTATTTATAAGACATTACAAGCACACAAGTTAACCTGCAAATGTTATTTTGGCTCTGAAATGTTTTTTTTTTTGCAGTATTTAGCTCTAACTAAAATGTTCATTAATGGAGGCTAAATTGGTTAGGAGTGTCGCCTAGCACCTCCAAGGTCTGGGTTCGATTCCTGCCTCGGGGTCTGTGTGCATGAAGTTTGCATGTTCTCCCTGTGCTCGGTGGGTTACCTCTGGTTTCCACCCACGGCCCAAAAACATGCAGATTAGGCTAATTGGCCCATAGTGTGTGAAAGAGCGTGTGTATGTGTGTGTCCCCTGCGATGGATTGGCACCCTCCAGTGTGCACCCTGCCTCCTGCCTCAAAATATACCTCATTGTGTATATTAACGCATACATTAACTCATTGAAGTTCACCATTTTACACTGCGGTTATGTGGCGTGTTTATCTTTAAACACTAATGCTAATTGAATTGAGTACAAGACATTGAATAGTTTTTACCCACGATCCTAAGGGACTGCTTAGCTTGTTGTTTGGGTACTTTTAATGCTTTACAGGCTATATAACATGTGTAAAAATAAATCACAGTACACAATAATCATGTCAAAGAAAACAACTTGGACTGCTTCCCTTTAAGCCAAGTCACCACCTCTCTGAAGTTTAAGCCAAAAATGTTCTAAGTTGCTTCTCTAGACAGTTTTATGCTCGATGTTGGCAAGACACTTTTTGTTGAGGTTTTTATGTCGCCCCCTTCTGGCTAGTTAAGCCAGATCACTTTCACACTCAGGTTACTGACTCTGAAGTTTGATCCTTTTCTTTTCCTTTTCAGTTTCAAAGGCATATCAAAAAGTCGGAGGGTGAGAAAATTCCCAAAGTCGAACTCCAAATCTCCATATATGGGGTCCGAATATTGGATCCAAAAACAAAGGTATCTAATCCATATTTGAGCTCATAGGGTGCATAGTGAAGTCATGTCAAGTCAGATCAAATCAATCAAATGTTATTGATCACAGCAATCTGGCTGATTTAGTCTGTTTCTAACATGCAGGATGTAAAACACAACTGCCAGCTGCACAGGATGTCTTTCTGCGCCGACGACAAAACGGACAAACGGATCTTCGCCTACATCTGCACCGAGGCCGACACCAAGAGGCACCTGTGCTACGTGTTCGACAGCGAGAAATGTGTATGTGCGATGTGTGTGTGGATACTGAAAGACTTAAGCAGTACTCTAGACAAGGCTTCTTATTTATTGATTTATTGATTGATTGATTGATTGATTTATCGATTGATTGACATGCGCTCATGGGGTTGGCTGGTTTTCAGGCAGAAGAGATCACCATCGCCATTGGTCAGGCGTTTGACCTGGCATACAAACTGTTCCTGCAGTCTGGGGGGAAAGACGTGGAGTCTAGAAAACAGATAGGGAACTTACAGAAGAGGGTAGGAACAGAGACGATGGTTGTGATGTTTTTTTTTTACTTTTCCTTAAACTCACAGCTTTAGTCCTGATATACTGTAATAATTTTTAGGATTATTTCTTTTGTTAAAAAGCTGATGTTCTGCTCCTTAAATTCAGTCGTTATTTTTAATTCGTTCCTTTTTTTCTTCCTTTTAACTTGGCACAAATTATTAAAATCTAAAACCGTTATTATTATGTATTTATTAGATTCAGGATTTGGAAATGGAAAATTCCAAGCTCAAAAAACAACTTCAGCATCTGGAGGATCAGCTGATCAGCCCACACTCGTCTCCAGTACGTAAGATGATTCGGAGGATTCTGTACAATACTAATAATTAATAACTATACGCTCTTGTCCTGTGTATTTTAATGACTTTTCTGACAGATTTTCCTTTCTCTCTCTCTCTTTCTGTGTCTCAGCTGTCGCTTGTTAACTCCTCACCAAAGGCATGCATGTTGTCCTCTCCTCTGTCCTGCTCTACTGAAGACGTCTTCTCCTTGTCCTCCCTAGAAATTTCCTCTGTCGCACTAACGCCTCTCAGTTCGCCCGATTCCAGCCAATCGCTATCCTTGCTGACCCCGCCTCCCACTAAACCCGCCCACTTTGTGCAGACCAATTGCTATATTGTTCCACGACCTCGTGTAAATGTGTTTTCTGTTTGCTAGCGCTAAGTGATATTAATTCTTTAGAGTGTTTATCTTATCCCTTGTCAAATTCCTGTTAATTGTTTTCCTGTAATTGAACAGTTACAAGCGTAATTGTCCGATTGCTTAAACTTCTTTCTCTGGTGTATCATCAGGCTGGTAGCATCCCGGTGAAAGCCACCCCTACAGACGTGTTCGACATGGTCCCGTTTACACCTGGGTATTCCAAGTCCAGGATTCAGACGTGTAACGGGAATTGGAATTTCCCTTCTCCGCCTCATGTAGCCAGAGGTCAAACATAAGTTATTTTTGTAGTTGCATTTCAATAAAGATCTAAAAGTCTCGTTGACCAGTTACTGTTGACCAAGCAGATGTCAAGCAAGTGTTATTGCATCTTAAAATAAAAGTAGCCATTCACATTGAAATATGCAAATCCAAGCCATGGAGCATAGAGGGAATCTATTCAAAGTGCATCATTAGTATTTTCCACCTGTCCTGCAGGTACTGATCTGTTTGGAGCCGCGCCCTTTGACCCTTTCACCTGCGGCCTTGCAGACTACCCTCCAGATATCCAGTCCAAACTGGACGAGATGCAGGTAGAGTTTCATTACACTCAGCTGAACAAAATAATCCTAATGGTGATGGGAAGTTTGGATCATTTTAGTGACTCGGTTCTTTGAATCTCGTTCATCACAATAAACAGATCTTTTTTTTGAGTCATTTAGTACATTTCGTTCTTTTGATCAGAAATAAAATTGAATGTTACATTTTCAATTAACAGACCCCCAACATTTTGGCTATAGTTGCAGTAATGAAAATATGACAATGCAGCTAAGGACATATTATGATAAACAGAACGAGCAGCTCTCATATCTTCTGGTCCGAATCCTTCGTTCTTTTGTCACATGACTCATAGACACTATGCAGTGCATTACACAGGAAACAGAATTGAGCGGTTCTTCTCATGAGTCTTCTAGTCCGAGCCGTTCGTTCTTTTGAATCTATTGCACTGTATAGTGTCGATGGCAGTCACGTGACGAAAGAACGAATGACTTGGACTAGAAGACTCAAAGGTAACTACTCATTTCTGTTTCCTGTACATAACCTACAGAGGTTTTTGCGTCCATTAGAAAATGAACATATCACTCTCTGAGACTACTTGTTCTTCTGAGTCACGTTAAAGGCCTGTTCAAAAAGAATGAATCGTTCATGAACGACCCATCACTAAATCCTGGGTAATGAGGCGCACGGCAGGAGGGATGTTCATTTCACAGAAACTGTAAGGTTTTAAATTGTAATGTTTAGACAGCTGTAACATACACAGGTTTCACAATTAGGATAAAGTTGGATTCAATTAAAGCAGAAATCTGAGTTTAATGGTAACTAGTGTAATACTGAAATGTTTGTTGTCTGATGAGCTTGTAAAAAATAAATCCAAGAGAATGCACATGGATGTGTCCTAATAATTAATAATTAATAACGTAGTTCTTGTCTTGCAAACACAATTGTAAATATTGTTCCTGAATTCCGAAATAAATGGCTTTACTCTCTCTTTCTTGTTCTCACTTTCGCTCTCCGTCATCACTCCTCTCCCATACAGCGGCAAAGATGGTTTGTAAACTGTTTATACGTTTTGCTTTGTTGTGAAGTGTGTGAAGGTTTAGATGTGTGCATGTGCAGAAGTAGCCGTGATTGCGTTTCTCGTTAATCATGCTGCATGGATGAGTTCAGATCGAAAAGCTCTGCTGATGCAGAAGCCGAGGCCGTGATTGACAGACGTGTGGTCCAGTCGCAGATTGCATGTGACAAATTAACCCCTTAAAGACCAAACCATCATGTTACATATGACGAAAGTGACCATCAGATTCAGTTATACAGTTATTATATATATACATATATAATCCCTTTTTGTATTTACATGCTTTTCTAAATCATGTCTTCTTTCCTTTTTTCACTTTCTTTTTTTTTTTTAGGAGGGGTTCAAAATGGGTCTGACTCTAGAGGGCGCCACTTTCTCCTTGGATCAAGTGGACAGTCGTTGCTGAAGTGAAACATCATTTTCCGCTTTTAACGTCTAGTGGCCGGGGAAGTGTTTCTAATTACTGTATACTTTTGAATTATGTTCTGCATTAAGCGATGAAAATGTAACAGACATTGTTGTGAACAAGTTGTACAGATTCGTTCTATTTTTATATTGTTAAAAAGTGCGTCCGTAGAGATTGTACGTCATTTTAATGATTGTTGATATACCCGAAAATCCCCCTGCACTCAAAGACTCGCACACACACACACACACACACAGTGCCTGTTCCTGCTCAGAAAACATTTCTTCTCAGTAATGTTTGCATTTTCTGAATTGCTCCTTAGACACACAAACCCGTCCTCCATTTCCAGCGTGTCCTGCGTTCATGTAGAGCATCTAATATTTGCTTTATTACTATTTAATAATATCACATTCGCTAAGTAAACACTGACTCACTGAACATTACGGCTGTTTACCTTCTTACGCATTAAAATGACATTTCTTCGTAAAAGATTTGTCTGTATTTCTCTCCATTAAAGCTGCTTTGTTCGTTCTTTTCATTTTAAGAAATACTTCAGACCTTTTCATGACTGGAAAAAAAATAAAAAATAAATTTCAGCAAGGAAAGACATGCATTTATGTAAACGATTACATCAGAAAAAATGAATACAATCATCCTTATCATTCTTTAATGAAACACTGTAGGGTCATTAATTAATCTTTATCTTAAGGATGGAGTAATTAATCAGGAAAAACTGTCCGGTATGGGCAGAAACACCATCTCTCGAGAGGTAGCGCGTATCAAATGTACACAGACGTCGAAATTTACACGTTCACGTTTCATTTTAACATTGAATGAACTATTTACTCATGGCACCTTTATAGAAGTGTATAAAACTGTTTTATCATTAAATTAGTTTATAAAAGCACCAACCAAAAATTGGAAACTGGTCCATATAAAATAATAATAATAAAAAAAAAAAACTAAACAGAATGTGTGTGTACTTTTCCATTAAAGTAATGCTTATTTAACTGATATGACATAAAACAGCAGTGCACAGGGCACGTGGGTTATAAATTAAAAAGTCCACACAGTCTGTCATATATTTATACACCCCGAGCTAGTGGAATTCCTCATTAAAAAGATCAAAAGCGGTAGATGCGGATGTAATCGCTCCTGTGGCTCATTTATGCTCATCACTTCTGAACTGTCTTAAAAAAAAATAAATACTGCATCGGCGCAGAGCTGAAGTCGTGACGATGAGTGTTGACGTTTAAAGAGAATTTTTTGTTCTCAGGAGAAGCAGACTGGGCCAACATCGATGCCGAACTCCTGCTCGGCGCCGCCCACGTCCACTGGCGCCATGTCTATGATCGGGAGCTTCGTGGGCTTCTGTGAGCGATACTCGAATACGGTCTTACTCCACTCGCTGCTGGATTTCTGAAAGACGAGATAAAAAACAGATTGAGGACAAAGTCTGGACAGCTGCATGAGATTAAATAGGTTTTATATTTAAAGTCTGTCGAAATCAAGACATTTCAACGATACACAATCTGTACCATGAAATTTAACATGGAATCTGCTGCATCCAGTTGGTGTTTTAAACTGTCCTCAAAAGATAACCGTTCGATATGTATTACGGTACATGCGTGAAAGCGTCAGAGGCGTACCGAGCAGCCGTCCTCGGTGATGGTGTATTTGAGCCGGTTGTGCCCGTACGCTTTGATGTCTGTCCTGTCGGCAGCCTTTAACACGACAGCTTTCTTCAGGTTGTTGTTCTTGTCGTCCCGGTAAGCGACGCTGTTCCTGCAGTGGTAAGTGAGCGTCTGTGACGCCTCTTTCGAGAGCAGGCCCAGGAGGCGCAGCTGCACGGCCACCGTGTTGGGCGAATCCTCTTTATCTCCGTATGTAAACTGAGGAAGTCGAAGAGTGTTAGAATGAGCAAAAGACAAAAATTTGTGCATTTAGAATAACTTTTATTATGTTTTTCCCCCCCTGGAACTAGCTGTATGGTCTCAGCTGAACACTGGAATGCATTATTGCATAGAAAAAGGATTGTAGAGTCTGACCCAGATTATTTACAGTGTACTCGCGTTCTGGGTTCACGGTCGATGTGCAAAGCAGGAAAACTTATGGTAATGTACTAATTTGTACCTTATTTTGATTTAAGACAGACCTGAAAAAAATATGCTTCTAAGTACATATGGTGAATTTTTTATATTTCTCTGCTTTTTCATTTTTCTTTGGTAGACTCAGTAGTCTTTGTTTGTACTTGTGATAGTAGTCATGTGATAACGCTGCTTTTGATTTGAACTCCACTCACAGGAACAATTAACTAATTTAATTTACAACTATTTGTGAGCTGCTTTAATACAGTGCAATCTTGTCAGGGTTCCCCCTAGTGGCCAACTCCTGTCGCAGGGCCCCTTTGGACTGTTGTGTTTCGGACCATGTACAGTATATGAAGGACTTACTGTAAACAGTATGTCAGACATTGTTTCTAATTGTTTCAGATTTCGTAGTTTATGTTTCTTAGGTGGTTCGAGTTGAGTCTTGAATTTTTTTTTTAGCATTATTTAAACAAAATTGTTTATTTTCTGGGTCTTTATGTTTCATCTGTTTGATTTACTGTTTATTCTGCTGTTTCTTTGGTTGATTATTTTCCATAATATCCTGGTTAACTGTATTTCTTTCATATACAGTGGGGCAAAAAAGTATTTAGTCAGCCACCAATTGTGCAAGTTCTCCCACTTAAAAAGATGAGAGAGGC
>JAOVVA010000012.1:6746858-6793797 GCA_028565275.1 Leiocassis micropogon | reverse complement strand
CAGCTCTCTCTGTGCCTCCGGCTGTGAGAGGAAAACAGCATCACCCGGGGTTCGAACCAGCGCTCCCCGGATGATAGCAGTTTCCCCAATTTATTACTTCAATGAAAATACTTTACTCAAAACTATTTTGGCCTCTTTTTTGAGCCCTTATCAACTCTCCTGACTGGGGATTTACATCAGTAGGTTAATATTTTCTTTCTTGACCCAAACGCTGGTACTAAAATATATGTATAGTAAAATAATGTTTTAAGGGGTAAAGTGATAACTCTTGTGTTGACACTTACAGCAGAGCCTGGTGTTCCTACACCTCCAGCAGGTCCGGGGAAACCGCTGGAACCCTGAGAACACAAGGAGAAATAGTGGGCATGAGTGTGACTGAACTCATATCACGAAATTATTCTCAAAGACCTTTATGGTGGGACTTACAGCTGCTCCCTGACTCCCTCTGGCACCTTTTAGTCCAGTTACACCAGAAACTCCCTACAGAAAAATAAACACTAATGCATCATGGATATTTTTGTAGGCTTCAGAACAATGACGGTGACGCTAATTCAGCTTAGGAGATTCATTTATTAGCCCAATACAGTATGTACTTTTCTTATATAAACATAATCATATTTTTAATTGCATATACAGAGAATAAGTTCATACTAAACAAAGACTAATGTACATCACCTTATTTAGGCGATTTTCACACTCTAGCTTTTATTCCCCCCCCCCAAACATTAACATTTATAATGCTTGGCCGAAATTTAAACAAATGTACAAATTAAAAATTTATACAAATTTTGATTTGCGCCATTGGAAAAACTATTGACTGAAGATGTTGTATTTTATGATTTCTATGGAATTTATTCTACCTTAAAGGGACAGAAAAAAAAATTCAACAAGTGATCAGGCCTTACTTGTATTAGGGACGTTTCACCACATCTCAAATGGTGATTATTTTCCTATAACAGCATGCCTCATGAAGGTTTTATCCTCTACTACAGGTATGTTAGGTTACTACTTACCGACAGAGTACAGGGTGCCCAAACTTTTGCACATACCTTGCTCTTTTTTTCTTAATGGGTTCAGTTCGGTAAGCAAAACAGAATTGTGTGATAAAAGTTGCAGAAATGTGTTGTGTACGATTTTTTCCTCTGTATTAACTTGAAGTCAAGTAAGCCGTAATTTAACCGAGGGTGTGCATACAAACTTCTGCATACAACTACTAGAACTGGGTTATCAAGCTGAACGTTGGTGTTTCCATGTCCTCAAGTAGACTCAAATATAAACTGACTATTTAAAAGTGCTGACACTGGAGACTCCTTCCTTACATGTTGAACAAGAAAACTTCACTTTGTTTTTCTTTGTAAACAATTTTAGAACCTGCTGATTATTAGATGTGGATTATGTGGACAGTCCACTATACAAGTCAAACTGTTGCTGTAGAAAGGATAACATACTAGAAAGAAGAAAATAACATGTACCATCTTTAAATTTATTAAAATTTAACCTTTAAACCTCATGTCTTACCTGAGGTCCGGGTTTTCCTGCCATTCCCTGAGGACCAGAAGCCCCTGCCTCGCCCTTTGCACCTGGTTCTCCTGATTCTCCTTTCGCCCCAGGTTGACCATCAGGCCCCTAGAAAAACAGAATGACTTAAGAAACTTATAATAATTTAACAGAAAAAGGGAATAATAGATTTACAATAAGATTGTATATTCACAGGAGGACCAGCAAATCCAGGTGGGCCAGGAGGACCAGGCTGACCAGGAGACCCCTGAAATACAAAACCAGGAAAACAAACTCATTGTACAGTCAATTTATGACCTTATATGAGTTAGGGGTTCTCTCTGATATGTAAATCATTTCACACTCACAGGCCCTGCTCTAGAACCCGGTGGTCCAGAAGGTCCTCTGGGTCCGGTCTCTCCCTGAAAACAATCCAATCAATAAGCAAAAATGTGGATGGCAGATAATAAACAACATTGGTTGCATAAAGATTACCTTTTCTCCGGGTGCTCCAACTGGTCCAGTAGGTCCAGTGGGTCCAGGAAGGCCCTAAAGGTACCAGGCAGGTTGGCAATCCATCACAGTATCCATATACAATATTTGCAGAATGATTTGTTAGTCTTATTCCTGTTACTCACCCGAGGACCATCATTGCCAGCAGCTCCCTCAGCTCCAGTCCCACCTATCCCACCCTGAGATAATAAGATAACCACCATGATGCTTTGAAATGATTAATCGGCACATTTTCTTTTACGTTTTGAACGTCAGACACTTTTAATATTCAAAATTTTACAAAAGAAGGGAACATTTTAATTACATCCATTTCCGCCGTCCGTTGCCTTTATTCATGCACCCTGACTCATGTCTCTGTTTTTTTCTTTTTCTGGGCTTACCATTGTCAGCTCTTGGTTCAGATTTTAATTTATTTTCAGCTTAAACTAACCCTGAGTCACACTTACACGGTCTCCTTTAGGTCCACCAATGCCTGGCGTCCCTCTTTCTCCTGGCATTCCCTGAAGTCCAGGTGGGCCCGGTTCTCCTCCTTTACCTGCAGGTCCTGAACTACCCTTAATGATGCAAAAAAACAGTGATATATTATCATTCCTGCTTTGGGTCATAATTCACTTTATTTACATGTTAATTATCTTTATTTATTTCTTAAACTAATGACATTTTTGACTACCTTAGTTCCATCAGGTCCTGGTGCTCCGGGACTGCCTTTAGCCCCAGGAAGGCCGTTTGGGCCAAGCGGTCCTCTCTCTCCTGGGCTTCCACGCTCACCCTGAGGGGCAGAATTGTGAGTTCTCAAACTATACAAGACTACTTCTGACAACAAGCAGTAAATTAGCATGGGCTTACTCTTGGTCCAGTCTGACCAGCAGCACCTTCTTCACCAGTGACTCCCTAAAAGAACAAGAAATATGGTTTAAATATACGATATACAGACAAAAATTTTCACTTTGGAATAGAAACAAAAAATTCTGTCAGAGACAAAACTCCACTCACCTCATCACCTGGTTTTCCTGGCTCTCCAGGTGGGCCTGAGGTTCCAGGTAAACCCTTAGAAGTGAAAATGTTAAATAATTTACATTTAAAATTATTTAAGTAAATAAACATTTATTTAAAATGGTAGACCACCAACACCTCATAAAACTAACCAAAGCTAAAAAAAAAAAGTGGATTTCTGTTATTTATTCACAAGGAATTACATTAATTAAGAATGAATTACATAAATTTGTTTATTTGCTCAGTTTTAAGGTGCTGAGCTTGTAGAACAGTTTGTTTACAATAAAATTCAATGTATAGCTATTTTTATATTATTTATAATATAATAATTGAATACAAACAAAAAGCATATTGTTTTGCATTGTTTATTAAACAAAAAATATAAAAAGAAGTCTGAATTGGATCAAATCACGATTAAATTTTTAAATCCATAACAAGATTGCAATGTCAGAAACAAATTTTATGCCAATGAACTAACCAGCTAGCTGTAAATATTTGTCCTCAAATACTAGCTAGCTAATGCTAAAGTTTTATGAAAAAAAATTTTAAAAAAGCTACTAATATAAAATATGGCCAAACATATTTAGCCAGGAGTTGAGCCTATGGAGATGGTTAGATGGTAAGAAAACAATGATTACTCATTACAAATCATTTATCTGCAACACACCTGGAAGCCTATGGGACCAGGAGGACCCTGCTCGCCTCTTTTTCCTGCTGTACCCTGAAAGCACAAGATTGCACATAATTGTAGTCTGCTCACAAACAGTAAAAAGAAAACAAAATGGAATGGGTATTTTATGACAACTTGAAATGACACTAACAGGTGGTCCGGCAGGGCCTGCAGCTCCTTCCTCGCCATCTTTTCCATTGCGACCCTGTGAGACAAAAGCACAGTTTCCATTTTAACAAATTAAACTTAATTTTCTCAATTTCATACGGTTTCTAAAGGCTAATGCTGTGATTTATAAAAAAAAATCTCACTCTTTGTCCCGGTGCTCCTGGTGTTCCGGCTTCTCCTGCTTTTCCTGCATCACCCTGGGTGGGATAACCAAAAAAAATAACATATGTTAATTATAACATGATATCTTTTATCACTCATATGATTAAAAAAATGTATAATGATAGATTACACTGAAGCCTTTCGGGCCTGGCAGACCCATAGATCCTGGTGGGCCTCTGCCGCCGTTTGATCCAGTAGGTCCAGGACCACCATCATCTCCTGGTGCTCCCTGTAGAGAACAGTCCAAAAGGTTCATACATAATACAAAGGACATTCACAGGCATTTATTAACTCTAATATAACTGTGTAAAATGAGTATATGTAAAAAAAAAAAATTTGTTTGTTTAATATGATATAATGAATCACCTGAGGTCCAATTTTCCCTTCCGGTCCATCAGGTCCAGCAATACCACTCAGACCCTTAAGAGAAAGCAATAAAAATTACTTACTATCATGGTGAGAATATTTTACATACAGTAATTAATATCACACAGGTTGTTCTTTACCCTTGCACCCGGAAGGCCTGGTTCTCCAGGACGGCCAGGATCACCGGCAGCACCTTTACCCGCGGAAGCACCTGGAGGACCACGTTCACCTTGAGCACCCTGGTGATGTTGGAGTAGCAATACATTAGCAATAAATGCACAAATGGGAATAGTAGTATGATGATGACAGTTTAAAAAAAAGAAAGAGAGAACTGGTGCCTGCCTTTTGTCCAGATAACCCATCAGCACCTGGAAAGCCACGGAGACCTGGAGCTCCCTAAAACCAGGAAAACACATCAATTCAATGCAAGAACAAAATCTGTCCTTCTGTATGAGAAGAAATTCCACGAAACACCATCTGGACAAAAATATTTGGCCTAACCTGTTAATTATTGAGTTCAGGTGTTTCAATCAGGACCCTTATCCCCAGTGAAGGGCAATCTTAATGGATCAACATACCAAGAAATCTTAGACAATGCTGTGCTTCCAACTTTGTCGCAACAGTTTGAGGAAGACCCTTTTCTATTCCAACATGACTGTGCCCCAATGCACAAAGCAAGTGCTATAAAGACATGGTTTGATAATTTCGGTGTGGAAGAACTTTACTGGCCCACACAGAGCCCTGACCTCTGACCTGGAATGGAGATTGCGAGCCAGGCCTTCGCGTCTAAAATCAGTACCTGATCTCATAAATGCTCTACAGAATGAATGGGCACAAGTTCCCACTGAAACACTCCAAAATCTTGTGGAGCACCATCCAAGATTGTAATCAGTTGCCTGCTGATTGCCAACTGAAGTACTTTCATAAAGAGAGATACTGTCATTTGACAGACGAACCACAATACTGGTAAACCCCCAGGATTACCTAATTTGGTCAAAATTGTTCATTTATAACTCTTTAATATCATATGTGATAACATGAAAGAACTTCACAGATGCTCCAACTTCAAATATCACTATAATACCATCTATCACAGTTGTTGGCAAGTTGCTGTGTTGTAAGAGGTTTTAAGGATGTGCTGTAACCAGAATAATCAACTCTCGGGTGATAAATTCTACCCCTTTTTGTCTCCTCAAAGCTAAACACAAAAGCATTATTGATATAGATCAAAAACAGATTACACCGTTCACAATCCTGGAGCTTGTGGCCAGAAAGATGTACAAAAGATACAGAGTGTCTGAAACTACAGCAAATCATTTTTCTCACCATCTCTCCAGGAGGACCAGGTGGCCCCACAGATCCTGGATCTCCTCTGGGACCCCGTTTCCCATCCTCTCCCATCGGACCGATCTCTCCTTGAACTCCCAGTTGCCCCTGTGACACAGACAAGCCTTATCAAAAACACAGACCAAACTCATTTTAACTCTTAAACCAGCTGTTGTAATCGATCAACTATTAATCTGATGTTATTTACTTACTGCTTCTCCTTTAATTCCAGGTTCTCCTTTGAATCCAGGGATGCCAGCTTCTCCCTACAACCAAACCAAAATGAACTTCTGTAGTATCTAATCCCATAGATCTTGTAAGTAAGTTTAAAAAGATCTAGTGGCCCAGTACTTTTAAGTAGCACTGTTAAACCATTTTGTTAAAGAAAAAGTTTATCATTACCACTTGACCTTTGGCCCCAGCAGGTCCTGTCTTTCCCTGAGGTCCAGGTGGTCCTGGCTGACCAATCAATCCAACTTGTCCTTGCACACCAGGTGCCCCCTACATAATAAAATCACTACATTAATTACTGGATTTAAAATGACATTTATAGAATTAAGTGTAAAAATGCCTGGGACTCACCGATGGTCCTTTAGCTCCAGGAGCACCATCCATACCTGCTGGACCCTAGATATGAAGACATTTAGATCATTTATCAAAATGCTCAAATATTATAGAAGTGTAAATCATAAGTACAAGCATAAGTCAAAACTCCAGTTATATTAAAACTTCTGTTGGCTGCACTGTCTTTCTGTTCAAACTACTGTCTCCCCAGTTAATGCTGAGCAGGTGTGAATGTGTTACTTGTCTTTTCAAAAAAGTTAAATAAAATTAATTCTACAGCCAGAGTGTGGAATTTTTTTTTACTCAACCTCATGTAACCCATAGCACACCTGTTTGCCCTGAGGTCCAGGAAAGCCTAATCTTCCTGAGTCCCCTCTGGGTCCCTGAGCTCCACTGGTCCCTCGAGGGCCTGTGGGACCTGCTTCACCCTGCGGATAGACACAATACATTTTCAATAGTCATGGATAGAAATGGATATTTCAATATGTATTAACTCATTATGGTATTTCAATCATTTACCAATAACCAATGACACGACATTACGAATAAAACAATCATGTGCAAACCTTCATGCCTGGACCTCCTGGAAACCCTGGAGCTCCTGGGATTCCTATGACACCCTGATAGAAATATGAAATGACCAACATTAAGTAATTTATACATTGCAGGTTTATGGGATTAATTTGGGTTTACTAGAGTTGTAAGATATTAGAACAGATGAAGAAATTCACGTACCAATGGACCTGGTTTTCCAGGATTTCCTGTCATTCCACGTTTTCCCTGTAGAAAAAAAAACTGTTTATTTTTTTTACCACTGTTTGGTGTATTGTTTTACTTTTTCAAACATACATGCTATGCTTTTTTTATGTGGGGTGTTCAAGTAAAACCAATACTTGTGATTGTGCAGTAAAAGAGCACAGTTATGAGAGTAAAAACATCCTTTATTTCTCTATATAATCCCCTTCTACACTAATGCACTTATCCCAGTGTTTCACTAGTGCTTGGATACCATCAAGATAGAGCGTTTTCTCAGTATGCCAGAGTCATGATTGGACTGCCTGCTACTGCTGTCTAAAACGCTGGCCTCCAAGGAACTCCTTTAATGACCCAAACATGTTGAAATGGCTTGGAGTCGGTTTTCAAGGATCATGTGTTCCACTCGCTGAATGTTCATAAGAACGACTGCAGCGGGCTACAAGCCACCTCGGACGGGATCGTCATTCACGGACATACAGTGTTCCTTAAAACGACTGCACCATTCAAATGTCTTACTGCGGCTAAGAGTCTCATCAGTGTACTCTAAATATCAATCACTTTTACACCATCATTAACCAGAAACTTCCTGGATCGACTTAGGACAACTAAGGACAATCAGCCAAACTACGCTCTGGTAAACACTGTTAGTGGCTGGTTTCAATCTTAATAATGCTGAGTAGCTGCACAGTATAAGGTACTTTGAAACCGTATAAGCTCCAATGTTTTCTGCTGTATCAAGCTATATAAATGACAGAAATGATCTCACCGCAGGTCCGCTGGGCCCGATCCGACCTCTCTCTCCAGGCAATCCAGGTGGACCCTAAAAACAAAGTTAATTTGAACTCCATGATCCAGTGATATCTTTGAGTATTCAGTTGTTGTTTTTTTTATTTGCCCAAAATGATCATTACGGGACATACCTGTGGACCGACAAGCCCCATCAAACCTGGACTCCCTGACGCACCCTGAAATCAAAATGGGTTTTTAATAATACAGCATCCTGTACCATGATGTAGGCTTCACAGTTGTCAAGTGTGTGTCTAACCTTTGAGCCAACAACACCGCGCTCTCCCTTTGCTCCCGCCTGACCTGCATATCCCTGAAATGATTTCAGAAATTAAACCTTAGTATCAGAATAAGGATAAAATTGTTGTTTACAGAATAAATTATGTCCAAGTTACACTTTGATTTTAATATTTAAACCCTTCCATCAATTGGCAACCAAGCTTACCCTGTGACCTTTCATTCCTGGTTGACCTGGTAAACCTGGGAATCCTCGAACACCCTTAACGAAGGAAAACATCATTGGGTTAGGATCAGGCTGAAACACTGATATGTACAGTATGTAATATACAGTATGGTATGAAATAAACAAGTGACTTTACAGGTGATCCTGGGAATCCATCTTCTCCTTTCTTTCCTGGTTCTCCTGGTTCACCCTGACACCAGAAGAAGAAATAGATGAGAATGGATAATTTTATTACTTTACATCATTAATGAGAATAAGCTCTGTTCATCAGATTGATGTACTTACGTCTTGACCAGGTTTCCCAGGAGGACCATCAGGACCCCTTGGGCCGTGAGAACCCTGAGCAAAAGAATTGAACAGATCTTTACTACAACAAAACTAATTACTTATGGTTAAAGCATTACAAGGTTGACATTTACTGTAGTCTGGAGGTTTATATCATACATCTTCCCCTTTACAAATGCTTGTATTAATTGATCAATTTAAACTGTCCTGCAAGTGCATTGCTGTATCATACCATAGGTCCAGGATCACCTGCATCTCCGGGGGTGCCCTGTGCTCCCATAGGACCCTGTAGGACACAGAAGCATTGTTAGCATTGTCCAAAAAACTCCACATATCATATTTTTTATGAGGTTGCTTATAAGTGTCGGACTTACAGGTGGACCTGATGGTCCTGGGTGTCCTCTTGGTCCTGCTTCGCCCTGATTTGGATCAATTGGTGTGTTGAGAAGAATGGAATCTTCTTGATGCCCATTTATCAATAACGTGATAAATGGGCACGTAACATCGTAACATGTTGTTACGTAACATCTTTTAAATCTTATGATATTCAGGATTCAGACTGTTACTTACAGGTGACCCAGAGACAAGTCCTGACAATCCCATTTTCGACCCATGAAAGCCTGAAGCCATTTGAGATGCAAACTCACTCTGTAAAACACACCATCGCATAGAATACCATGAAAATGTAGAAATTTGTTATACAGAGAGGTTAACTTTTTAAACGCCGTCTTATAAACAGTGAGTACGCAGAAAACCTTGACTTGAAAAAGCCATGCCTCATTTAGTGTTTATATAAAAACTAAACTTGACTTGATACATTTGTGCTTTCACACATTCCTCGAGCATTCACTCACGTCCTGTCTACTCGACCAAGTAGCGCTAAATACTTCAGCCTTTTCGCTCCCGATCTCATATGCATATAAATAGAGTCAGAATTCCACAATTTCAAATTCCGCAGTGTGCAGAAACAATGGCAGAACTAATGAGAAAGCTAAAAAACAAACCTTTTAGGACTCTAATACACCCTTTAGAAGAATAACCGGATTTTGTCTGCACGGACTCTTTCACCATGAACTCTCATGTAGACATGAGAGTTAGAGATTTGACGGATACAGAAGGTATATCAAGGTAAAAATACAAACCTGGTGTTATACCCAAATTGTGTTTTATGTGTTTTTTTTTTATTATTATTTATTTAGGACTGTTTCAGGCTTGAGTGATTTTTTGGGGGGATTTCTAAGCACAGTTTTTTATCACCATATTTTTTCCCTCTCTTTTTCTCGAGTTTGGTCACCTGCCAATTTCCACACATCGACCAGCTCTCCCCTGTCATTAACACACCAGTAAAGTGAAATGCTTCTTCTGAGACACGTAAAGCCAGCCAACCACATCAATTTAAAACTCAAGCGGCAGACCTGCAAGGCTTCCATATATATATATATATATATATATGCTTATATGAAAGCCTTGCTGGTGTGTGTTAACGGGGAGGCTTCAGGCATCAAACTGTGCATTTGGGTTTTTGGATATGTAAGTATGCCAGGTAGAACGAAAGTTATCATTACTTTTATAACGTGCAAATTTTATCACTACCAGTGAAATATGCACTGTAAACCCAGATAAGTTGGCAATACTCAAAAAATTTTAGGTAATCAGTTACATCAAATTTTTTAAGTAATGATGTTTCCAGTTTTAGGTAAACGGAACTATCAGTTTTTGAGTTTGTTGTACTCATTCATATTAATCGTTCTTTACTTGCATTATAGCCTAACTCATACTATTTATTAGCAATTATCATTTTTTTAAGTTTAAGTCTTTCGGCTGCTCTCGGCAATGGGTCACTACAGCAGGTAATCCGGTCCACACACAAGCTTGGCACAGGTTTTACGCCAGATTCCCTTCCTGACACAACCCTCTGAATTTATCTGGGCTTGGGACAGGCGCTTCATCCAGTTGTTGGGAATCAAACCCGGGCCTTTCGCATGGCAGGAACCGGTGCCCTATTGCCCGGATGACGTCAGACACAAAATCGCTAGTCTGAAAGATTTTAAGTTGGTGGAACTAAAGTGACAGTTACTGTTATTTAAGTACTTAAAATATCAAATTTGTTCAGCTAACTTGAAAAGAGTCATTTCGACAAACTCATAAAAACCAAAAAATTTCTAAATACTCATCAAGGTCTATTAATTTGAACTAATTGTAATTATTTAAGTTAACAGTACTCAATATGTTTAATTACTTTGAGCATTAGGGTTTACAGTGTGGAAATGATGTCTCAAAAATGTAGAACTCTCAAAGCATTTTTTTTTGGTTGTAGAAACACCTGAAAACAACCATAAAAGTATGTGATCACGTGTTAACTGTGCTACTCTATACTGCACAATCTTGAGACCCCTATTTGTGTATATAAATCCTTTAAAGCTCAAGAGGCACAGATACGTGCCGAGAATGGACTCTTTTTTTTTTTGGTTATAGCAACGGTGTGTGTAACAATACAAACACATACACATCATGTGTATCTGTGCTGTTTCTTTGCCTACAGTACTGTATGTGACCATGTGAGTCATGTTTGGGTAGTCGGTTAAAATGAAAGTTGATCATAGTGCATGTTTAGTGCTGAAAAAAGGATATGTCACGCTACACTGCATAATAGAGCCCTATATATGTTTAGAAAAAAATGTATAAAAAATAAAGCAAAACGAAAAAGCGGCTAAAGAGTTTTAAGGGCTAAAACTGCTGCTCATGCTACATCACAGGGCCGCGTAACACATTTAAAGCAAAATTCTATCCACTTTCTTCCGCATACCGAAGCTTAGAGATGCTCTTATGATTGGCTGATGTTGCTGTGATTGAAAGGGAGAGAAGATAAACCATCCGTCTAACCCCGGTCGTCCATTTTCCTTCCTACGGTTCCGGGCCTATAGGGCCTGAACTAGGAGACTAACTCATGATCTTACAAGTAAAGTATGAAAGAAGGGAATCACTCAGGGGGTCTGTCACTAGTTTAAGTATGCACAGTCAAAAACCAAACAGAAAACAAACCGAAAGTAACTTTTGGAGCCGATTCAGGACGAGCAAACACAAAACAAAACCATTGCAAAACACCCTAATGATGGTCCGAATTTTTATATTTACTCTCTAAATAAACCGCATGTCCAGAACACTTTCAGAATAACACCTGTATATTCAGATTTCTGTCCTGAACCAAATTTGAACATGAAAGCCACACACACAGAGTTCAAATGCTCACCCCTGGTAATGCAGTCTGCCCTTGAGGACCAGGCTTTCCAGGTATACCTGGCACGCCTGGTATCCCATCAAACCCAGGTGGACCTGCAACGCCCTGAAAAAGAGAAAACCTGTCATCGCTGTACGAGTCTAAACACAATACAATAGAGCCTTACATGTTACAACTGACTGATGTACAGTATGAGCATAAATAAGAAAAAAGGATGTTTTTGAAACCTACTTTTCTTCCTTTAAAGCCACGATATCCGGGACGTCCTGCTGGCCCAGGGGCTCCCTGTAAAATACAACCCGTAAATGTGTAAATGTGAAGCGATTAGATAAAACGTTTAGGTAGATTGTTTCTGCGATAAAAGTGGAAAATCCCACCATCGGTCCTGGTTGACCAGGCAGTCCCACAATCTGAAAAAAATATATATATATGTAAATGAATAAACAGGACACTGAGTATACAGCGATTAATAATAATAATAATAATAATAATAATAATAGACCAAATCAACATTTGTATTCTCAATAAGTAATTTGATTACTTTTGACACTTACATGAGGAATATCTCCTGGTTCTCCTTTTTCACCCTTAAATTTCAAGAGTTCAAGATATTTCCATTACAGCACATTCTCTAACCACAAAACTATTTAGATTTATTTTTTTTAAATGATTACATAATAAAATGTAGCCTTTCATGCACATGCTTACCTTAAATGCCATTACCTCTGAAACATAAAGAAAGAAAGGGAAAGGGTATTAGTTGTAGTTTAGTAAATGTGATATTTCATATTATATTTCATTAATATACAGTATGTATAGTTATAAGCTTGAAATGTAATAATGGTTAAATAATAAATGTGACATAGTTCATAGTGGTGTGAAAAGGGCCATAACACTGCTATAGTGATTATATTGATGAAGAAATAAGTTAGAGTGGTATAGTAATAGATAAACATATGTCTTAATAATATCGGGTTACAATGACATACTGACAAATTGTAATGCTAAAATAAAATGCTTTAATGATAAATTATTAGGTTCTAATTATATACTAATAGGTCGTAATTACAGTATATATTACTGATTACAGTAGTATACTTATGATGACGTAATGACAGGTTATAATGGTGTAGTAACTGGTTAAAGTAGTATACAAATAATATGTTATGATGATCTGATGATAGATTATAATGGTGTAGTAAGTGTTTATAATAATCAGTTATGGTGATGTAATGGCAGGTTATAATGGTGAAGTAACTGGTTATCATAGTATTTAAATATGCTATGATGTAATGACAGGTTATAATGGTGTAGTAACTGATTATATTAATCATATGGATACTGTAGAATTTTAAATAGGTTGTGATAATGTAATGACAGGGTTATAATAGTAAAAAATATTTTAAAATATAATCTGTGAACCGACTGCTATAACATGACCATTTTACTTTGGGTTTAAAAATACTATATCTATCTATCTTTCTGTCTATCTATCATTATAATGATGTAGTAACTCTTTATAAAAGTATAATTATAAATATAGTTGCAAGCAACGATAAGCGGGCCCAAGAACACATCAGAATATCAGACATAATTTTTAAAAAGGGGGTTTTATGTTTAGACCTTCAAAAATCCACAGATGCTGAAAAAAAAAGCATCACACTATGATGTCACTCAATGTGATGTCACTCACTATAATGTTACACATGAAGTTATTAACCATATTTTGGCATAAGATTAAGGCTGACCCATTTGAGATATCAAAAATGCCTCCTCAATTTTGCCTCCTCAATGCATCATCGTTGAGCCAAGCCCAGGTCCCAGACTCTCAGGCATCCTCCTAACGGCAGCAGATTCCAATCTGTCCTTTCATGACTAATTTCATGACACCCCCCCCCAACCACCACCAAAATAGCCCTGGATTGTGGGGAGGAAAAAAATCCTTAAGAAGAACAAGAGGGCCCTCACACACTATGACGACATAGGGCCAATGTCATAGTGCTTGAACCCTAATTAGTTATGATGATGTGATGTCAGGTTATAATGGTGTAGTAACTGGTTTTAATAGTATAATAATGGTTATGATGATGTAGTCACAGGTGATGGTGTGGGTTCAGATGGCACACTACAAAAACGCAGGCAATTCTTAAATCCAGATGATCATGCCTTATAATTATATAGATTAACCAAGGACAATGTCCTTACTCTATACTTGGAGACTGTACAGTTTATAGGTATGTACAGTATGTTTGAATAAAAGTAAAGTAAAAAGTAATTGTGTAGCTATGTTCATGTACAAAAATACATTTAGTTAAATTAGTTGTTTTGTTATATAATTTGATTTCATGAGAATGAATTATTTGATGCGTTAGAATACGCTTAGAGTAATCTTTGTGCTATACATTTAATCTCTTTTGTTTGACAATAGAATTACCTGATCCGATCAACAACCTGATCTGATTCATGCCTACGATCTAATCTATGACCATGACCAAGACATAAACTTTGTGCTTCCTTTGTGCTCAATTAAATGAAACTTTTTTATTTTGAGTAAAGATTCGCACATTATTTTATGTCCTATTCATAAATCCTTGAGCGAATGCACCACTAAACCAAAACCTGGAAACTCTACTGCAGTCTTAGTTGTGGTAAACGTGTACGTGTCCTTTGCATATCCCAAATCATGGAAACAATGTCCGATCCTAAAGGCTACGGGACAATATAGAGTATATCACTAGATGTACATCATTATATATTTATATCAAAGTAAACACAGTGTTGTGAGTACTGCTCACCGATCCGTCCATGAGCACTGGCGAATCTATCACACACAGGGCAGCACTCTCCGTCCGGGACAGAGAAATGCTCGCACCCTTTGAGGGGCTCGCAGCGGATGTCCTCACATACGATGTTGCCGTTGTCACACACACAGAGCCGGCACGGCTCGGGTTTCCAAATGGCATTGGGCTCGTGAGTCACATGTCCCTCCTTACAGCCGAACTGAGTCTGTGGTAAAGCTGAGGGGAGAGAAGAAGGGCAATGAGATATAGGATTTAAAACGATTTGCTGGCTCAAAGGATTTCATAAACCTTTAACATCTTAAGTAAGGTACTATATTTAAAGCCTGAAACATAACATGTAATTACATGTGAATAAGCTTTATGATTAAGATCAAGTCAGCTGTAAGTCTTTCCTTATGTTTTAACATCTTTCTTTGGGCACAAAATCGTAAAGAAAACTCCATTTGAACTGACGTTCAGCTATAACAGGTAATTATTTTAAATCATATAAGCCAAGATTTTAAACACAGCACTTTAAATAATTGTAAAATACTTACATTTGAAAAACAAAAAACAAAGTATACTTAGAAATATGATTTTATTACCTATTTTCCAAATTCATCTTACACAGTAAGTATTTTTTTTAGCATTTTATAGAAGATATATAGATAAAATATACCTTAGATTTAATAAACAAACATTCTGCCAAATAATGATCTCTGAATATAATCAGTATTAAACTGATTAACAACTTATATTAGATCTATTTTTTTCTATATTGGAATTATTATCGAACTGATAGTTGATAATACTTAGCAATAGCACATAAACCACAATGAGCTGAAATGCAATCACATACAATTATTATTTTCTTATTATATAATGTTTTATTTTATATGAAACATTTTATATGTCTAATAATGCTATAATTATTGATACTAATGCAATAATTATGCAATCTAAAGTACATTTATTTAATTTATTAAACCAAACTGTGTATTTCTTTCTCAACTCTTTGTACGAAAGGCTAATTTCACTTCCTGTTCATAAATCATTCTTAATTTAAAGTTACTTGATCAACAGTTTATTATAAATGATCTCTGAATGCAATGCCGTCCTCTCACCACGCGGGGGCAGCTCTGAGTCAAGGATTCTGACCTGTCTGGAACCACTGGCTATTTTTACAGCTTCACCTCTACTTAGTACTTAGTGGTTACATACAGGATTGCAGATTATGGTACAAAAATGTGCTCTATAATTAAGGATATGATAAAATATCTTCTTTCTGTTTCTTTTGGGTGACTTATAAATGTTTTTTTTTTTCCCAGTATGGTATTGCTTTAGAAGAAAGCCTGTTCTTCCTGTAGAGCTTACTGCGGGAGTGTCTGAATGCTAAGAATGTACATATTTACATCTCCTACATTTATATAAACTTCCTATAAATGTATGCAAAAATATATATATATATGTCTGAAAAGAGGGCTTCCTTAAGTCTACCTGCCTGTGTGAGAAGCAATCCAGGTCATTTGATCTTTAGATGAAATGACCAGGATTACTTCTGCACAGACAGGTCATGTGATCTTTAGATCCCTCATTAAAGCGGTGCTTGGACCATCTGCCCCACCCTGTGATTAAGTTCTGCAGCTGCTGGGGCAGTCGTGCTGCGACTGTGAGCGAGGCGGTAGAGAGGACCACATCAAGGTTTCGTCTTGATCAGAAGGAAAAACCAGGAGACCAGAGGCGAACTAGTGTACAATCACGACCGAACAGGGTTGTCTTCTTTTAGTAAAGCTTTGTTAGAGAATAATAAATTGGATTCTCATAAATTGACACATTTTTGGTTAATGTGTGTGTGTGTGTGTGTGTGTGTGTGTGTGTGTGTGTGTGTGTATTAATTTTGGGCCTATTACTATGGGCCTGTTTAACTTCATATGTAATAATCTACTGCATGTGTCGCATAGTATTGTGACCACAAACAAGAATTTTTATATTTTAATATAATTAAAATTCTCTCATAAATGGTGGTTAAGGAGGCAGATGTTGAAGTGACTGTGTATTGTAAAGAAGAGAGTTTCTGATTCTGAAAACATATCATTAATCCAAGTTGTACATTGTGCTCTACTGTCAACCAGGCAACTATGAAATAAAATTAAAAAACATATCTCAGACAGGGAAAAAAAGGATAAATTTGTCTACCCATGCTCTAAATCTGATATAAATTCCCATTGTTACAGACTTGGTGTCATACATTGAAACTGCTGGAGTACTCCATTAATAACATGATTTTTTTTATTAGTAGTATTTAATTAATTAATTTTAATTAATGTTTTTTTCCTATTGCACAGTTTAAGACCATGTGGTAGAAACTAAAGCTAAAGCACCCAAAACAAGAGCAGAAAAGGACACGAGTATGTAAAGCTCCCTCTCTACCACTAAAGCAAATATGATTCCAAAAAGAAGCATCTTTACTTTATAAAAATGACTCGCCCCAATCAGACCGCATTACAGCACTGAAATATTACTAATGCATTAGTTTACATTCATCATTAGAGATGGGGAAATCTTTTTGTGAATCGTATTTGTGTAACTGACTCCAAAATGCACTTTTTAAATAAATTATATGTACTTGTGGCGCATGGTAGGAGCTAATTATTTGCTTGAACAAGATTCCTAACAGTTTAGATAAAGCGAAGGTTTCATTTCAAGGTATAAAATTTTAGACATATGACATGTCTGTTTAAACAAGGGGTGTTCAAGTCAAACCAGGACATTTGATTGCGCAGAATAGCAAAACACATAAGCGTTATGAGAGTAAAAACCCATTTATTTCTCTATATAATCCCCTGCTACACTAATGCACTTATCCCAGTGTTTCACTTGTGCTTGGACACCATCAAGGTAGCAACGTTGCATTTGAAAGTCTGGCCTCCCAGGAACTCCTTTAAAGTGGAAATGGCTTGGAGAGAGGTCAGGACTGTACGGGGGACGTGGCAATAACTTCCTGTAATGTACAAGTGGTGTTGGTGAATGATTGTGTGTACCGTTCTCACAGACAGATGCGTCTCTTCTGCAAATTAATCACAAGTTATCTGTCGATTTTTAAGAGTCAGGCGATCCACTCGCTGAATGATCACAGGAACAGCTGCAGTGGGCTCCGAGCCACATCGATCAGGATCGTCATTCACATCAAGTCCCGGTTTGGTTTGAACAGCCCATTGTACATTGTTTAAGGTTTTAAATTAAAATTATAATTTATGAAATTGCTAAATTTTGTCAGAATCACAATACAAATCAAATAAGCACCTACATGATAACCAAAGGTGACCCCTAGTGATTCCCACCCCTATTGAACATTCATCATAAAACAGGTTGTTGTTTTTTTAGTCACTAGATGTTAAAAAATAGACTTTCTATTTTGTCAGCTTTTCTATGACTACAAAATGTTTACCCAATACTTTTTCCCATAAAAACATAGGTTACAGGTATAAAAAAAAAAAAAATGAGCTGGTGGTTGAGAAACAAACACCAAGCGTGAAAGCAGGCCTTAGTTTAGAAGCGAGTAGAAATTCCAAATGTAGAAAGGAGCGCTTTTAGATTCCATACGTTTCCAAACCCCTGTTATTGCAAATCCTGATCCATGCCTAGGGATTACATGTGATCTTTTGAAATCAGATTAAAGCGTGGTGTGCAAAATCAATTATACAGTACATGCCGGGCTTCTAAATAAAATAATGAAGGCGTGAGTGATAACTAGTATTATCTCAGGATAATCAGTGGCTCTCAAACACTGATGCATGAAGAAATTTGAGAAAAAGAAAAAAAAAGTGCGTGTGTTCATGGATAGCATTCATCTCATAGCACTCTCACCACAAAATGTCCTCACACACACACACACACACACACACACACAGAGTAGATGACAGCCTCTGTGTCTCTTTTTAAACTATGTAATCTGGGTTTGTCTGTGATTTTATGGCTCATTGCCAGACCGATCTATCTCTCAGCCTGGCGCTCGGCGAGACGACGGATCAGAGAGAAAATAAGCCATGTTGGTCTCATCAGAGACTCAAGAGAGGATTTCACTTTCATCGTAAATGAAAATCATATTCAACCCTATTAACAGGGCAACGTTTACGGTGAGAAGATTTTCGTTTGTATTTTTTATTTCAGAACTTGATGTGATGTTTAAGACTTCCAGGCGAACTTAACCAGGTTTACTGCTACCTATGAGATTGTCACACCAGTGCATTAGACACAAACCCGGCACAAGCTTCATAGAAACTTCAAAGAAATATTTGCCACAACACTAAGCACCTGCTGTGCTAGCGCTCATACTGTATATGAAACTGCATCTTTGCGATGCTTTAAAAAATAGTCAACTGCAACGTGCCAATTAAGTGGGAGAGCGCAGATGTTATTTTGGGGAAAACCACAAAGCCCTCTATTATACGTTCAGCTTAACTTCTGCCTGCTGGCAAGTTTTATTTCTGCCTGAAAGAAAAAGCCACACCCTCCCACATCTGCATGCAGCGTTTAACATAATGAGCCTCGTGATTCTGCAGTATGCATGAGACACTTTAAAATTCAGACACAAAGTTTATTTTAGTCAGAACTAACTAATCGCCTTGTTTTCTCTACACACAGTTTGTCAGCGAATTAAAGCACATGATTAACAGTTTCCTGCTTTTCATAAAACCTTTCAAGCGTGACGGTCACGAGAGCGTTTTTCTATATATGCTGGGGGAAAAAAATCATGCAAATTTCAAGCTAAATAATTTGGTTTAACATCACAGCACAACAACCAGGTTGAGAAAAAACTAGCATGCAGTTGGAGGAAAATAATCAAGCAAATTTCCGGTTACACCCCGACGTTCAGCAGGTCCGAAAGTGTTTTATTTACTCGGATACCACAGCAGTCCTTTAAAGATTGCGTCATACGTTTTTATCCTTTTATATCCTTTTATGTGTAGAGTTAAAACACACCTTGGAAAAGCTTCTCTTCAAGTTAATGTAAAACTAGCTGTCCTGAAATCTTTCCGTTTTTGTCTGAACACTGGCACTGGTGACTCCTTACAAAAATTTATAAAAACACAGGTTAACCATATCAATGATTACATGCAATTGGGATCTTTCTGCTGTACAAGTCCCTGGGTATGATGTTGTGTTGTATAGAAATGATACCAATAACAATGGTGGCATGGCAGGTTAGTGGCTAGGGCCTCCCAAGGTGGCGGGTTCGAATCTCGCCTCCATTCTGTTCCAAATTCCCCATAGTGTCTGATTGTGAATGTATGTGTGATGGGTTGGTACCCCATACAGGATGTACACGCCTTGTGCCCTGAGGATTCCTGATCCTACACAGAATGATGGATCAATGGATGGACAATAAAAGTAATATTTCAGCTTTGTAAGCTGATTATGCCATTACGATGAGCCATGTTTATCTCATTAATTAAATAAAACAATTTATTGTTTTTATCTCATTAATTAAATAAAACAATTTTACCAAATATGGCGATTATATTGTTGTCTTTCTAAGATGCATACTTGAAGCAAATTGCAAATATTATAATATAAAATCATATAATTGTTAGCGCATATTTAAGGAAACAAAAGAAACCAGCAGGTTTTCAACTCCAAACAGAACAATCATCGGTAATTAACATGAGAGCAGGCTAAGTGTAGGATGTTAATACAGGTTAATGATACGCATGCCCTATATAATAATTCTCATTTGAATAAGGAAGCTAGTTAGAAAGCGAGTTAACACCACACCACACATATGTTCCTTTAAGCTCAGATTCACACAGCAGACTATATGATAGGGTGTGTCCTGTGTCTCCACTCCGGGAGAGAGCGTTAACCAAAATTGGCAGCTTCTGAAAACCTGGCATCAGTAAAAACAGGCCTGTTAGAAACCTCTCATTCTCCAGAGCCTCAATCTCAAATAAGCATCGACTCAGAAGACACCAAAACCACCATCGTCTGGGTCCAATTCTGGAAGCGTTCGACAGTTACGGAAAAGTGTTTCTGCGAATAAACATTTGTCTTAGCAAAACGCCACGGCCTGGGATTGTCCATCATAAAACACTTCAAAATAGTTCATGGAAATAAACAAGTACTACTGCTGTAGTACTGTGCTGTAGTTTATTCTGTCTTGGTGAGGTCAGAGTTGTTCATGTTGGAGCAGAAATAATGATGGGTTTAATAAGTATGAATAGGGCCTTCTTTAGGCGCAGAAGATGCTCCACTTGAGACATAATCACAGATTCAGGCCTCATGATGAAGCTTCTTTGTGATTGCACACATTGCGCTCATCCACTTGCCCTTTACCTGGAGCAATATTTTTTCCCAGATGGTCGCACATCTGTCGGTTTGGTAGTGTGTCTACATGAGGCAGGTAAATCCAACCAAAATATTAGCCTGGAAACCACAGAGTTACTCAGAACTGCGACGTTTTCTAAAAATCGCAGCCAAAACACAGAAAAATGTGCTGAAGTACCAAATAAGGAAGAAAAATAACCTGTTTACAGCTGTGATTTTCTGAGCCACGTTTGTTCAAATTTCCTTCACATACTCAGTGTTTGGATTCTCAAAAAACCTCAAGGGTGTGTATAAATACGCGTGCATTCAGGCACATTTCAAAAAGATGATGAAATGTGTAAACAACTATGAAATATTTGCTGTTTGTACAGGCTGTACATAAAGAAATATGGAGATATAAACCTCATGTATATATGAGTTTCCATCCATCCATCTTGGAGTCTCCAACTAGGGACGATGGAGGTCAGGTGATTACCATTGTATTTATTCCCAGTTTTTTATGATAGTGGTAGGATCTCCGGTCAACATTCACACACCATGCGCAGTTAGCCTAATCTGCATGTTTTTTTTATTGTAAGAGGAAACCAGAGCACCCAGAGGAAAACCACAAAGCATGGGAAGAACATGCAAAGTCCATGCACACAGACCCTGAGGCAGGACTCGAACCCAGACCCTGGAGGCGCAGGGCGACAGTGATAATCACTATAAGCCATGGACTATAAGTCTATGTATGATTTTAGTATTGGATATGGAATAAGGTATAGATCCATCCATCTAGGCACTTCTGTCATACTACTAGGGACTGTGGAGGCCAATGGTGATCATTTCTTCTTCTTTTTTTCACGACCGTGGGAGGACCTCTGGTCAACATTCACACACACACATTCACACACTATGGGAAATTTGGGAATGCTTGTTATTCTAATCTGCATGACTTTGGACGGAAACCGGAGTACCCTGGAGAGAACCCATCAAGCACAGGGAGAACATGCTAACTCTATGCACACAGACCCTGAAGCGGGAACTGAACCCGGACCCTGGAGATTCAAGGTGACAGTGCTAACCATTACGTTATCATAGTGTCGCCGATTTGGTATTACATGTGTTTATTTACTTTTACAAAAATTTAAACAAACAAAAGTAAATAACACTACCATAGCTACTGAATAATAATAATAATAATAATATTAATAATAATAATAATAATAATAATAATAATAATAATAATAATAATCTCCTTCTGCTGTAAGGCTGTACAATCAGCACTAATCTCAGTTTTATTTATTATTGTCTATTTCTTGTCTATAGTGTAAAAACTTCTAAAGTTGTTTTTTTTTGCTCCTTTTCTTCTCTGTTGATGCTTTCACTGTTTTTTTTTACTTTCCCTATTGGTGGGACAATAAAGGTTTATCTTATCTTATCTTATCTCATCTTAATCATATTAATATACTCAATAACTTTGATCATTTCTTTTAAAAAATAATAATAATTCCTATCCATAAAACAGCACGTTTGTTCTAATCCATTATTCATTTAGTTCCATATCATTAATAAGGTCAGTACTTATAATTGTATACTCACCTTTCTTGCACGTCACCCACAGCACCTGCGTCGAGAAGAGCGCGAGCCACACGCACGTCCTGGAGGCGCGAGACATGGCCATTCTTTTCGCAACCCCTCGCGCGACACTCCAACCTGAGAGGGGGATTTATTCCTCTTTTTGGGGCTTCACAGGACTTTAGAGATGCCCGCTGGATGCCCGCTGTTCTCCGGGAGCCGGTGTGCTCCGCTCAGTCTCCCGGTCAGCTCAGGCGCTGCTCACGCACTGCGAGACACCAGAGAGAGAGAGCGAGAGAGAGAGAGAGAGAGACAGAGAGAGAGAGACAGAGAGAGAGAGAGAGACAGCCTCCTCCCTCATCATGACTCCGGCCACTCTCTAAATCTCTCCTCAACCTGAAGCTAAAACATCTAAAGCTGCCCAGAACATAAAAGCAACAATCAAAGTTACACAAGTAACATTGTATCCAATGACGCAAACTTCAAAGCACTCCTGTAAGTCGCTCTGGATAAGATGCGTAATGTAATGTAATGTAAGTGTGAATATAAGCAATAGAGTCAAAGTCACTGAGTTAACATTGTATTGTATGCTTTCATTTATAAAAATAAAAAAAAATACTAAGATAATACAGCCTTTTAGAATTATTGGCACCCTTCAAAAAACAAAAGGTCACATGTGGACCTACACTCACTCACTCATCCACTGTATACAGGGTCACAAGAGACCTGGAGCCTATCCCAACAGACAAACACACACTACAGGCAACTTGGGAAAGCCGATCAGCCCAATCTCTATGCCTTTGGACTGTGGGAGGAAACCGCAGTACTCGGAGGGACCCCCACTAAGCATGAGGAGAACATGCACTCCACGCACACAGACCCAAGGTGGGAACCGAACCCTCAACCCTGGCGGTGCAAGGCGACAGTGCAGACCACTAAGCCACTGTGTTGGTTTCCCTTATCTGTTGTGACTTTTTTGATACCATGTATGATAACACATTCTTTTAATGAAAAACCTCTGGCAAAGTCCTTTATTCATTCATTCATTCATTCATTTTCATTAACCACCTTCAGTCAGGTTAGTACTGTAGATCTGATGCATATCATAGGAACACACCCTAGGAAAGACTTTAGTGCACCACACACATTTTCACATAACCACACACACCTACACACACATTCATACCTTGGTTTTATTTTGAATCACCCATCCACATGCTGAGTGTTTTTTCTCGGAAGGAGCTGAAGAGGCCAAATTTCAGTGAAACAAGTACTTGAAACATTAATGAACCAGAGACAATGAACACAAGTAAGCAAGGAATATTGTGGGGAAAAAATACAAATTTAATTGAATACCCCTTGTTACGTTAATTGATGGCTCAGTGGTAGGTGTCTCTCGCCTGCTATGCAGAAGGCTTGGGTTTGATTCCCAGCCCCTGGCTAAGGTCCTAAGCCCGGCTAAAATGGGCAGGTTTCATCAGGATGGGAATCCGGCGTAAAAAAAATAAAATAAAAAAACAAACCTGTGTTGACCAACAATGACAACTGAATACTGCTTTTTAGAACAATTTATTCCAAAACATGTCTGCCTCTGCCAGGAGGTTATTTATGTATAGGAATCTTTCACAAACGAGAATTCCTGCAGACAAGAAACCAGACAAACACAGAAATGTTTTTTTGAGGGGGAGGAAGTGAGTGTTTTGTGCCATGTTAGTCTCCTGATTTAAACTGTGTTGAAAGCTTGCGGTCTGAATTACAGCCCACAGAAACAAACCTAACAATATAAAGCAGCATGAAATAAGGTATTGTTGCATGACAGACTCTCTACAAGTGATTTTAAATGTCTTAGACATTACATAGTGCGTGTGTTGTATTTCTTTCAGGGGGCGGAGGCAATCTAGATATCTAAATGTCTAAAATCATATTTTCTTATGATCTGGATAACACAAAGTTAAAACTTTAAATCTTTTAAGTACCCTGATCCGTAGAGATTTTCCTATAAAGTACTGTATGCAGTTTTTGGTGTACAGTGTACAGTATGTTTGCCTTAATGCCCAGAGATGCCAAAAACAGCTGTGTGTCGAGCGAGGTGCTAAAGGATGGAAATATATCACCCGGCTTCCTGAGCCCGGGCCACAGGTGGAATGAAGGAGGGTAGATGAGAGGAAGAGGAGAAAAGCAGCTGTGATGTTCAGGACATTCAGAGGCTCTGTGGATTCGGGACTCACATCAGAGGAATCCCTGCTCAAATCATCCATGAGTTGTTAGTTGTGCTGTTTTCACTCACTGCAGGGTCTGTGACTCAGGTCCTGTTCAGAGACTTTGTGTTTTTGAATTATTTTTTTTTATTATTGAAATCTAGAATCTGATTGGTTAGAAGGCAGTGTTGATTAATTTTCTTTAAAAGCAGCTCACAGAAGTTCCAGCTGCAAGACAAATCACTACACAAGTGAGAACTTGTTCCGTGGATGTTCCATATCATTAAATATAACTTTAAACAGATAAGAGGAGGAGAACATATCACCCCATCAAGTGTTTTATTGCTAAGATGTGTGCTTGTGAGGTAAGAAATGCCTTCATTCGTACCCGAGGATCACTTTATTTTGGGTGCACCTTCGTACATAATCAGCGGTGATTGCCCGGTGGCTACATTTGATGATCTATGTGGAGGAATTGTAAACACAGCTTAAGCTCGGGGGAACATTCAGCTGAGCTCAGACAGTTACGGTATGACCTGTAGCTATTTTCAGCATACTTTCCGCACACCCTTTTTACAAAAAAGTAGGCATTATTAGATCTTGTGGCTATTTAGGTTGGACTTTCTCTCTTTTCCAAAGCGCACAATCACTTTATAAGCCCTCGATATTTATCTTTCTCTGTGATCTTGCTTCTTTCTACATGACTCCCGTGCAATGTTGGACAGGAACAGCCTTAAATTTCCATCCCACAGTTCCCTCTGTCCCCTCCCAGTTGTTGAGTGCACTAAATTAGGTAATTTGTTCCGGGTTAGCTACCTGGCAGAGCACACAGCCCTATTTACCGTTGTTATCGTCATCACCGCCCAACTAACACTCTGACCTCAGGGATGTTCCAGACATGGCCCACAATGAAGCAGTGTAAACTCTGCTTGTTTTCTGTACAGACACTGCTTTGTGAGAGCGCTCTTTCAGACACACACACACACATGTTGCAAAATGTTCCTCAAACAGGATTTGACTTTACTTTTCTCCACCCAATGGTGAAATTACAAGGAGGGCCACATGAGGTCATGTGTGAGCCACTTATTCCATAAATAGTGAATTTTTTGCCCTTTTAAGAATGGAGTGTTGTTGTAAAAAAAGACCAGCGTTCTGCGGTGGGTCTACAGCATAGTCATTCATCTACATTTTACGACATCTATACTTACTTCCTAAAAATGTACCATGTACAGTATGATATGTATTTTTCCCCCATGTACTGTATAACTCTCTTAGAAGGAGAAAAAAAAACAGGATCTCCGCTCTGAACTCTGAACTTACAGTATAATATGTAATGTAAGTACATTTTGTGCTACGCTTTTCCTTCCTAGTGTCTATACTAATTAGTTTAACAGACCAAGATTTTATATCTAACATTTCGCTTTAGCAGAATCAGAAGAGCAGATGTTACAGATGATAATCCCACAGGAAATGAGGCCTGTTATATCACTATAATTCCTCTTTGAATGTATCATTTTCTGCTTCTATTTTGACAAAAATGTAGTTTTAGATGAGGATAATCAAACACCTAGTGATGTGCGGTTTTGGGAAAATTATCAACAACCTGATTCATACAGTTAAAGAAAATTTCCACAAAATTGAGCTGACATGGATTCGTTTCAGTTTTCACAATTTGTTCCATATTCTTCTCAATATACAAGTAAAAACAGGACTTTTGATTGTACAGAATAACAGAGCACAGTTCTGAGAGTAAAAGCTCCCTTTATTTCTCTATATAATCCCCTGCTACACTAATGCACTTGTCCCAGAGTTTCACCAGTGCTTGGATACCATAAACATTGAAAGTTTTCTCAGTACACCAGAGCCGTGATCAGACTGCCTGCTTCACATATGAAACACAGGCCTCCCAGGAACTCCTTTAAAGTATTGTGTGTACAGTTCCCACAGACTCTTCTGCAATGTCAATTTTCAAGGATCAGGCGTTCCACTTGCTGAATGTCCATGGGAACGACTGCACCGTTCAGATGTTTTACTGCGGCTAAGAATCTCATCACCGTACTGTGCTTGAAGTCTTCTGTAAATGTCAATTGCTTTCATGCTTTCATTCAGCAGAAATTTCATCACAAGTCCCAGTTTATCAGAAACAACTGCAGCTTTTACAGTAAATGTAGAGTCTCATCATCGTACTTTTATCCCAAATCCAAGTTTGACTTGAACATTTGTATAAATGTAATTTACATTTGTTTATTACTGCACTTTATATAGTTATAATGTAGGTTAAATGCAGTCCAAAGCTGACAAGACGAGACATGGAAGAAGAGCACACCCCATTTGCCAGGACGGGCTTATCACCTTTCTTTGGGCTGTTCATTATTTATCACTTGTGCCTGAGTGGCCACAGGAGGCTCTCTTTCTCTTTTTCTTTCTTCTCCTCTCATTAATGCCTTCTGGAAGCAAACATGCTGCACATATTGATACCATCTAACCCTCTAAATGTTAAAGAGGGACTACTTTCGATTTGATTCTACGTGTCGAGTCATGAGTTTCTGCAATGTTCGCAGCAGCCACTAAGAACTTTGTAAAGCAGGTGGGAGACACCGGGCGGCTGATTCCCGTCCCGAGCCTGAGCGAGGCCGACCGTTATCAACCCCTCAGCCTGGTGACCAAGAAGAAGAGCAGGCATTTCTGGAAGAAGAATAAATATGGCTCGACACCATTCTCACTCAAGGACATACTGGTGGGAGAGAAGGAGATCACCGCAGGTAGGAGTTTTAATGACCTCAAATGGGGTTCTGATTATATATGGTGTGTTTCTGGTATAGTCTGGAGTTTTGTATTACAGTCAGTGGAAATACTATATGGTGACGTTATTGGAACAAGCACATATTAACGAGCAAACAAAACAAGAACACAACAGCAAACCCAAGAATACAACAGCAACATGTTTTTGACGTTGCATTGATGTTGTAGAATGAACTAATATTGCATTAATGGTTTATTAAACGGTTTCATACGTAAATCCCACTGTAAAACCCAAAATACGTTTTTTGTTATGAGTCTTGCTCTGACAAGCTGTCGCTAATTACATTAGTACATCATTACAACCTGGATGCAAACAGATCTGAAGCGTGAATTTATTATAAGGCCGGTGTAACCCGAGCTGTTTCTCTATATCAGGAGTCTCCTCTTACCAGCTCCTCAACTATGAAGACAAGTCAGACGTGTCGCTAAACGGCCGTTTGGGTAACCATCTGATCCATGAAGTGGGCGTCAACATCAGCGGTTCCCACTCGGTGGCGGTCAAAGCGTCCTTCGGGGTCGTGACCAAACACGAGGTGGAGGTTCCGACCCTGTTGAGGGAGCTGAGCTCGAGGTAGTGGATGTGACAAGTGACCAGGATTTGTGGCTTTTATTTTATTAAGAAATTTTGGAAAAGTCTTTAAGTTATTTGGAAATGCATTTTGAAGCAGGGGTGTGCAAACTTTGGCACACCAACTGTCTGCTTATTGGCAAGTTTCTTGTTTGATATGTGTCTAAATCAATTTCCTAACCCCTCTCTCTCTTTCCGTGTGGCTCTCCAGGAAGGTCGACCTGGATCACTGTCTGATCCGTCAGTCGAAGGACAGCGGGAGGACCGTCCTGTGCGTCGTCATGGAGAGCATCCGCACCACTCGACAGTGTTCCCTCACCGTCCATGCGGGCATGCACGGGACTACCATGCGTGTAAACAAGTGCACACAATCATACAATATCACTTAAGACTTCACATACAGACTCACGCACACGTCTCTCCTGTAGTTTCAGATAGATGACATCCATAATCCCAAGGGGCGTGACAAAGCCATCGTAATTCCCGCCCACACCACCATAGCCTTCAGCATATTTGACCTTTACGTGCGACTAGATGGAAGTCTCGGTAAGTTGATGGCTGCCTAGATACTTTTCATCCATTTCTACTCACGGGTAAAGTTGTAGAATGTCTGAATGTTTATGGAGTTATCACTTCCGATATAGTAGCTATAAACTAAGCCATTCCTTCACCAGCCGCTGTGTATCACAAGCTCAGAATATCTAACGTTCTCCAGCCTGACTTTCCTTCCTCTAAACAGATATCTGTGTAGCACCGGAGTCGGTTGGAGGCTTTGAGAGAGAACAAATGCGCGGGCAACTCAGAGGATTCATCGGGAGGTTTTCAGTCGGCCGGCTGCGAAGGTTCCTTTCAGGCATCATTTACGGGAACCCCTTCAGAGCAGGTAACGTGATACGAGTCCTTTGAAAACTGGTAGTAGATGATATGATCCTGGGGTTCTGGGAGCATGAGAAATCATTTTCACACATGAACTCGGCACCATGTTGCGCACTGCAATCAGAGCTAAGGGCACTTGAATGAAGTTCAATTTGAGAATTTAAACATTGTGATTGCTTACAGGAAGCATTTTAGATCAACACTGTGAAACCCTGAAATTAGTTAGAACTGTGCGCACAAAGACTTTATCAAGAGGAGTCCATCCAGCAAAAATCAGTAACTGGGTAAATGTGAACATGATGCTACCAGCACCATGCGTCACTACCAGGATGATGTCGTCAGGGTGATGTGCAGTGCTGATTTTCTGCCAAACGTAGCACTTTGTACCGAGTCCATAATGCTGCATGTTTGTCTGATTGGACCAGAGACCCTTTTCCATAAGGTCTGCAAAGTCTTTAATCCATCACAGAGAGAATCACGGAATTACACATAATAGTCTGCTGATGATGATATTACATGTTCAAATGCACGTTCATAGAACGCACCTCCCTGCCCAAATGTAGTGAAGTAGAAAGTACAGATATTTGTTGTAGGACATAGTGATGGAAAGGTAAAAAGTATCCACTAATAGAACTACTCGAGTAAAGTACAAATATGTGAAAACTGTACCAAAGTTCAGTGACGAAGTAAACATAGTTACCTGCCACCTCTGGACATGTACACAATATATATATAATACTGTTTCTAATAATAATTAATGAATCATTAGCATTACACAAAGTAGAACATTATGGCTCACTGTCCTTCCTTTTTTCACAGATGACAGAACGTTCGAAGAGCTCACGCACTCTGACCTGTACATGGACGACGTCGCGGATTACTACGAGAAGGCAGCGAGTATGACTGACCTGTCCTCGTCCTACCTGCGTGAGGACAAGCACACGCGAGTCAACCTGCTCAACCACAACATCCCCAAAGGCCTGTGCGCTCTCTGCAGCAAGTCTCACCAGCGCCGAGAGACCGTCTACGGCTGCCTCGAGTGCTCCTCGGGTGGGCAGAAGTACGTGCGATTACACGCCGTGCCATGCTTCGACCTGTGGCACAAAAGCTTACGCTGAGGAATCACAGATTAGCTTTTGAACCTAGGACATCTGCTACCTGGAGAATTCCATGTGTGTGTCTTCGGTTCAATTCAATTTAATTTGTAGAAGTTTTGCAGAGAACAAGTCAGAGGTGACAGGGGTGTGTGAGAAGAAACCTGGAGGGAAAACCTGACTCAGAATGGAAAAGCTCGTCTGGGTCACACCGGATAGCGGGATAATAACTCACACAAGAGCAAAGACAAACAGTACAGAGTGTGTTTACAGGGTGTTCATTATATACAGTAGTAGAGATTTACAGTATTCAGGTGAGACTAAACACTGGATAAAAGGAAGACGTAGGAGTAGCCTTGCTTTAACGTAGTGTGAATCCTTCAGGGGTCCATGTCAGGCCATAGGAAATGTTCTTCTATTTGAAATTAAAAAGGCTGTCAATGGGGACATCAACCTCACTCACAAAACTGCCATTTAAGTGCATCGATTTGTCCCTCATCTGTTTATAAAAAAAGACTCTTTAAAAACTCTTTATTAGAAAAACAAAATGCTCATCATATTGTATACTGTTTACACACCAGTCTAGATCTTTCTCAGATATCGTATGTATATCAGTAGCAGTAGATCCTCTTACACTCCCACGATCACCGGCTGCTGGTGTCTCCATCTCGCTCACTCACTCACAAACACACACACACAAAGGTGTGTGAATAATTAAGAGACGGTGATAAATTAACCAGGGGACCGCGTGAGGGCGGAACAGGGCAGGAAGTGGGCGGTCTTATTTCAGGTCAGAACTGGGTCGTGTTTTGGTTTCCATCCCCAATTCAGAAAGGCTTTAGCAGCGACTGAAAACACAGGGGAAAAGTTGTGTAAAGTCAGCACCAGAGACCCGGTCCTCTTCATCAAGCAGAACCCGTCTAAACTTTCACCTGCGAGGAAGGTGTTTGTGTGGGTTCAGAAGAAATTTAATCTCATCTCATCTAGATTTACTGTCTATCTGTAATTAAATTCATACTGAAATATGAAAAATGAAATTTCAGGATAGCTGTTGACACTCTGAAGACATCCGTAACAAAATCGTGAACGTTTTCCTTTCCTCATTTTCTTTCTCCACACAGTAAAACCATTTTTAACCACGTTTTTTTTTTTAAATATCATAATCATACTCAAGTGTGTGTGTGTGTGTGTGTGTGTGTGTGAGCGTGTGCTGGAATTCTCTATTAGTTTAAATGAATGTGGTTTGTAAGATAAAGCCTGAAACTGTGTTTACTGCTCATTCAGGGGAATTTATTTTTGATTATTGTGTCAATGTTTCAATTTAGCCATAAAAAAAATGCTAATAAACAGAGCTGACTTTGATGTTGAGTTTGATACTTTTAAGGTTCTTGTTCGAAGTTTGTACAACAGCGGTGCTGATAGCATCATGCACTTGATATACCTGACGGCTCCCCCTGGTGGCGAGATATTTTCATTACATCTAGTTGTAACAAATAACAAAAGGTTCTTTTTTGATACAGCGGGTACAAATAAAAAACCCAGTATAAAATAGTTAAATAAAATGTATAAAACATGAAGTGCACATTAAATACAGGTTGGGTGAAAATTAACTAGGCAATATTTATGGCGATAGAACTTGTAGCATCATTGAAGAACCACATCAATTTGCTTTGAGAATGGAGACCTCATGAATGGCCTCCAAGAAGTCCAGATCTCACTCCATGGGATTTTAATCCTGTGGGCTACACACAGAACAAGATGTAAAAAAAAAAATAAAAAAAAATAAAAAAGCCTTGAACTCTGGAGGACTTGAAGGCATGGATTCAAGAGATTCTCAGCAATGTCCCAAACGCCTACCTTCAGAAGACTGTTCATTCCATTCAAAATTTTAATAAAAGTACATGGACACTTTGTTTCAATATGTTTAAATTAGAAATAGGACTTTAATACCAATTTTTAATGCAGTTATTTTTTATCCACCCTGTTTTATTTATTAATGAGATTTTTGGCTAAATAATCATATTCTAAAGGGCAATAACGGAGGATTTTTCATCTGGGTTGCACCTCTGCCTCTTGTCTTCATTGGAATTCAGTGCTTGTTTTCTTAAGCATGTTACAAATCCTAAACAAGGCAAAATAAAATGTTTTTTTCTCCAGTACTTTATTCTTTATAAAAATAATTACCAACATTCTGCATGGACGACAAAAACAAACAGAAAAAAAAAAACATCGCATATACAGTAGGCCTTGACATCCCAGTTCAACTTGTAAGCCCCTCTACACACACACACTTCAGTCTAACACATCACAAACAGGTAATATAACATTAATTTTCCATCTTAAACAAATAATAAAACTGTCAGGTCATAAATAAAGTTTTGCATTAGAAAAATAAAGGAGCAAGAAGAAGAATTTTTTTCCCCATAAAATCTGAAATCTCTGGATTAAAGCTGGGAATGTTGCACATATATGAGAGAGGAAGGTTGCGAAAATGTCTCCTGCATTTGCCCAAGAGGCAATTTAGCATCGCAGATCTACCTACTGTCACAGTTTTTTGGAAGCCAGAATGAAGAGAGGAAAAATAAATGCTGTTTTTCATAATGCAGTAACACAATAGACCGGCCAGAGATTAATAATGCTACTTGTTGCTCCTATTTAAAGGGCTTTGCTTGAGCATGCACTAGAAGAAGAAGAACAAAACAATAATAAATCTTGTCTGTAGTTTGGCATTCATTGCACTTCCAGTTTGAAAAAAAAAAGAAAAAAGAAAATAAACAATACTTGCATTATAAATATAGCATATAATCCAGATGTAATATATCAAAACGGGTATGTGCTTCATCACCACTCATTTCTTACTGTACATACCTCGGATATGTCTCATTTCAGGAAAACACACAATACACATACCCTTCCAGTAGCACACAAGTAGTGTATTTTAGAAAATCTATTTGAATCCTGTAGAGTGAGAAAAATCTACAGGAATGCTGACCATAAACCGTCATCATAATCATCAAGGCACTCTGGGACTCAATAAATACTGTTGCTTTCACTGCAATCCGCAGCTCAGGTACTGTAAAGTCTGACATACATTCACTTCCGTCATTGCCTGTGATTGCTATGAAAGACAAAACATTTTATATCCAGTTGCATTAAAACTTATACAAACACACATTCTTTTTAGCCAGGTTCAAACTTCAGTGTTTTTTTTTTTGTTTTTTTTTAAACAGATTCTAGCCACCAGGGAGCGAATGACCGTCCTGCGCTTTCTTTTCATTAGTGTACATCCTAATACTCTTTTTAATCACATCTCAAAAGTCAAGAGAGAGAGAGCACAAGAGCTTCACACACACACAGCCCCCTAGGGGTGATAAGTCGTGTAGGAATGACACACATGCTTCATTAACAAAGCACTTTAAAAAAAAAAAAAAAAAACCTCAATATACTGATTACATGGGTCACTGTCTAGCACAAACCTCCATGCCTTTGAGTTCCACACGCACGCGCGCGCACACACACACACACACACACACACACACACACACACACACACACACACACAAATCTGTGATTTAACCACCACCTCCGGCATAAACAAACCGGACGTGGACGAAAGTAGGACAGAACCAGTCAAGTAGCCAGCCGTCTGTAGAGAAATGTGGAGGATGAACGTTGTGTGGTCCGATGCTTTGGTCAGCTTAAGTTCAGTTTATTTTATTTATTTATTTTTTTAACCTTTTTATTGCTGCAGCAGCTTCTGATTGAGAATCTCCCAGATCATCACTTTACGGAAATACGGCATGTGGCACTGCACACAGAGACAAACATGCAATGAATACTTAGTGTCTATCTTGACAAATCTTAGCCAAAACATCATCTGTAAATTGAAGATATTTGTAAAAAAAATAATTGGGGAAGGGGGACGCAAGATGAGTAACAGATGGTCAAGATGGTTTTTGGAATTTTTGCCTGTCTGTTTGTGCACGCATCACGTAAAAAAAAAATACTGTATGAATTTTACATAAAGGCTTTGTTTCGCCGCAATCGGCCCACGGGAAGAGAAGATATGCTAGTTTGAAATTTAAATGGAAAATGCGCTTATATCACTTAAAATAAAAAAGTCATTACTTTATCTCAAAATTCAACAGACATTTTTAAATACGTGCTCATGCGTGTGCGATTAAATTCCACATCAACTAAGTTACAGGCACATCTAGTTGCTAATACGAGATGGGAGTTGGAGGCGGGGCTTCCGCAAAGCAAGTTCACATTGGATAGCTCAAAAATACTATTCTAAAATTCATGCTTCATTTGGTGACAACCTATAGCAGGTGTAAAGGTTTCTATGTCTGAACATGGTTACATTCTTTTTCTCATGTGAAAATCAACAAATTACACTCAGTAGACATCTACTCAGGGTTACTGCTCTGAGCGTTGTCACTGACTAACTGTATATGAAAATGACATGCAAAAAAATAACAATAAAATAGCAACATTGTTTTGTGCTGCAGGACTAACCTGTAGAAAATCAGCACATCTCTAAAGGGGCCACATTATGAAAATTCTCTTTTCGATCTCCACCGACTCGGGATCAGCAAATGAAACATCATGAGATATCATTTATTTACGGCTATCTAATATTCTGACAGCTATCCCATTTGTGTGTGTTAAACATACAATCAAACCAGACTGCTTTCTCAAACAAGGAAAATTCCAACCTGATTTTGCAAAAACACCAAAGTTTAAGTGTGACTCAACTTTAGGACCTGAAGCTGCAAGTGTTACTATTTTAACGTCGCTGTTTAAGCAGCTCGTTTATTGAATTTACGCAGACTGTGCCTATGTCGAAGCAGGAAAAATCTTCAGTGTATTAATTTTGAGAAGAATAAGCATGAAGCTTCTTAGATCCGATTCCAAGGTTGTATCCAATATCTTCAATTTCCTCCTCTTTAGCAACATACAATTTAAAACAGGAGTTACAAAGTTAAAGTGGAAGCTACGGACTTCTCTGGTCAGTCTGTTTTTTTTTTAAGCGCTAGAGATGAATAGGTTAGCAGTTAACTTCTTACAGTTCACAGCTAACCTGTGAACTACTTTTCATTGTGGAAAATAAATAAACAAACAAACAAACAAACAGGTTGCTACAAAAAAAGAAAAAATATTGGTGTGTATGTATAAATGTTACCTGTCTAAAAGTAAGGTGGCGTCCACGTGCGATGTAGTCAGCATACTTGCAAACAAACACACCACAGTCGCTTCCGTTCTTCTGTTGAGGAACCTCCTATAATTATAAATAAAATAAATTTATAATTAAAAAAAAAAAAAATAGATATTAGACATAACAGAAATTGAATGTAAATGTTTTTTTTTTAAATCCTGCTGTAAGCTTACAGTGGCTCGCAAGCTGGTCACAGTCCACTTTAAGATTTCAAAGTCTTTGCCTTTCTTGGCCTCGTACTCTTCCTTCAGGTACATCCTACAAAATAAAAATCACGTCAGATAATCAGTCAGGCAAGATGTGTGATTTGTTTCCATAGAAACCTGACAGGGTCACTCACAGTATCCTGTTACAGATGTCGTCATGCCTCTGACCCATGGAGTCGTACGACCTCACAGATTTCGCCTGGAAGTCAACAACCTAAATCAGACAAATATTTTAAAAAAAATAAAAAAATTAATATTTCGCTCTTATTAACAGAGTCCATATAGCTGACTCGGTAAAGCAATTCAACAGAGAAAGCGACTCACGGCGAGAGACCAGTGGACCCCCAGGTGCAGGGGAATGAGGATGATGTCATACAGGAAGAGGTCGACAGCCTTGGTCCAGCGGCGCACGGCGGTGTGGCCGCCCCCGTGGAGCTTAGGGAAGAAGAAGGTGCTGAAGCAGTACACCTTTCTCCCGCCCGTTTCCTGCTCCGCCCGCGCCATCACCAGGTTAAGGTAGAAATTGATCACCTGACCGACGGAAAGAAAAGAAAGGATTAATGTTCATCTAACAAGAACGATTTAATTTCTAGCACAGCACACTGTTCAGAACAGCAGGTTTGTCCACAGCAACAGGATACTTTACTCACATATATAAATACATAAATTTAAAATTATATATACATTTCTACACTCATACCATGATGACTTACATCATACATCATGATGCTAGGTTTTATTAATTAATTCATTTAACCTCATCATTGAGCCAGGTTCCTTCCTGCAGAGTTGCCAGGTCTCTCTGTGCGATGCGCAATTTGAAACCGCTGCTCAGGATTAGATCTGGATCTCTCTGTGCGAGGGCAGCGCTCACCTCCTGCTGCATTTCCTACAATGTACATGGGCACACACACACAAACACACACACATATATACACACAATTAAATTCAAGACAGTTTAAGTAAATGTGTAGGTCACGCATTATGAAACATCATTCTTTAATTACTCTTAAATTGTAATACTGTGATACAACAGGAGGAAATCACTATCATGTGCCGTTTAAAAAAAAAAAAAATTAATGAAATAATAATTATAATAAAAAATAATTAATCCAGTTTCAAGACTTTAACAGTGTCCTCCGCTCAATCCTTGATTATTTTTCCAAGTTATTTATCAAGTTACCTTGGTCAGTCTGGGGAACTCCTCTTCCAAGCGTTTCCCTGTGTCAAGGACCGGTTCTGTGCGGGTCTGAAACCCTGGCTGGGACACTGCAGTGGTCTCTCTATCCTTGAGGTTTAGCCGGGTTTCTACTTCGACAGACAGATCTACATCTAGTGGCTGGAGAGATGGACGGAGAAAAAGAGAAAATTAACAGAGGTGCAGCGGACAATCAAGCCAAAGCACTACTTATATAAACTTTTAGACAGAGAAATTGCAGTGCTGCAAATACTGAGTGTGTGTGTGCGTGTGTGTGTGTGTGTGTGTGTGTGTACCCTGCTTTTATTTAACGTTTGTTCTTGTTTCTTCCTCCCAACATCACTAACTGGTGCGCTGAAATTGACAAATAAGCCATGTTGTTAAAAAAAAAATAAAAAATAAAAAAATTTCAACAAAATGCATAAAGGTAAAATAAAAAACAAGGTGAAAATTACCCATCCTTTACGTGGTTAATCAAACTGGAACTCCTCCACACTGGTGCATGAGGATTCACTATGGATAGCGAACAGAATACAAACAAACAAGTCATAGAATTAACCACAATGCTTCATGTGTGTGTGAAGACGGATGAATGCATTAGTTAAACTCACCTTTGATTAGTGTAGGTTTGCTGATCTCGGGAGTAGCGCGGCCATGGGGAAAACTCGTGCTAAAAACAAAAGAGTCAGAGCTGTTTTAGGTTGTTTGTAAGGTCACGTAATACAAAGTAAAAACGGTAAGGAATAATATAAAATGGTCATTTTGATCCTCCATACTTTGGTGGTTTCACTCGTCCGAACGGCAGCGGTTTGTTCTTCGAGTACGTCTCAGAAACCATCTCAACCAACTTTCTGTAGTGCTCACGGTCGCTTTCTTTCAGGGCCTGAAACACAGGAGGATGTGAAAGGATTCCATATGAAAATGCAGTTATAAATTATTTATAATTAAATAAAGTATAATAATTAGAAACATCCTCAACTGTTTTAAAATAATATTGAATAAACAAGTATATTTATTTAATATTAGTACAGGTTTATTTCAAAGTGCCGTATAACAATTAGCATTTAAGTATATAACATTGTTTATGGTAATAATAATATTCATGTAGAATGGAAAAATGTATTATACATTTTACTAATAATTTTTGAAGAAACTTCCCTGTTAATACAAACCAAGGATTAAAAATTCCTGCCTCAGACATAAATATTTAACACTGGCAACAGATTTTATTTACAATTGCCATCATACTCAAATTATATCAGGAGTATTAACAGACCTACTTTTTTTTTCTTTAAGATTTTAATGAAAAACCTTCCTTCCTAGTGATCAGTTACATAAAACTGAGAGTAAAAAAAATCCAAGAACTAAAACGTTATCAACTACCACCTCGTTATACTTCACAGAGCCCGTAGAGCCAGCGATTTTATCAAGTATACTTCGTGTCTCCTTCATATACACTACCTCCTCGACAGCGAGGCATGGTTTGTGCGCACGGCCGGAGGGGTCCGTCTCAGGGAAGACAGGGCGCGACGGCAGCAGCTGCAGTGACCTTCTGTGCAGACGCTCCCTCTGTTTGTCCTGGTTTCCCATAAATAACACTGAACTGTTTCTATGGGGAGAAGAAATAATAATTATGTGGGTTCTTTTGGCATTTTTTTTTTTAACATTCATGTAATTATGTAAAGCCGTCATCAATGCCAATAATGCCAATGCTCATAATCTCTTATCAGAGAGACACTGTGTGCACCTGGAACTCTGTATACTCACTCAGGTTTCCTGATCAAGGGCTGGGCACCTAAGCAGAAGTTTGGCACGCTCCTCTCTTTACCACTCAGCCCAATTTCTCTCTGTTTAGCTAATGAGATGTACAGAAACATTAAGCAACGTTCTCCAACAAAAGATTTAAATAAAACAAAAAAAATTCACCTCAAATGACTTGTATATTAAACTTTACAATTAACATGCAATCTTTGAAATACAAAATATGATGCAGCGGCGCTTCAGTATTTACTTTTCTCATCTGTATGCTCCACTCAAACTGGTGATGGGTTTGCTTTTACATCAATTCAATCTTGTAAGCTCTTTCAGAATGAGAAAGTGGAGTCCTCAGTGTACGCTGTGCTTACCCATTTTAACATCCTCATCAACCGTCCACTTATTTATGCCGTTGCTTCGAATTTCATCGATTCCCACTACAGAGACATGCCCGATCTAGAGAATCGTTTAAAAACAGACTTAGACTATGACTGTGGTGCAATTCAGATATTGCATGAAAGCTCCAGATGACAATCAGGCTACCACAAACCTGTGCATTTCTACAATCTCTGTCCTTTTCATAATGACATGGCTTGTGCTGTCGCAATCGGAGCAGCCTTGCAAACCCTGCGAAAGTCTTCTTGACAACTTGGACGATCACATCTGCAAGGACGAGTGACCGATTAAGGAATGACATTAAATGGATTAAGTCACAACATGCTTATTGACGAACGGGGTCGATTTTGAATATATCTAGTTACCTCGTCTTGGTCGTTTGCTTTCCACGTGCTCTGATACACCATCAGGAGAGTGGACACTGCGTTAGTCAGAACAGGATAGCAACATCAGATCACGTGTGCATTCAAGTCCAGATGAAACATAAAACATAAGGCTATTACTTGAGATATTCCACATAATCTAAACTGAACACAACTTTTTATTAGTTTATTGGGACCATTCACTGTTTGAGCTGAGCATGAACAACAGTAGGTACGTTTACATGGAGCCGAATAATCTACTAAGAATTGGAATAATAGCTTAATCCAACTCAAAATGCATCACATTAAGAACTCAATTGGAAAACTTTACCTAGATCCAGCTCGATCAGACTAATTTTTCAATCAGAATGAAAGGTGAAGCGAAAACTTTTAATAAGCTTTTTAATTAGCCATGTAAACACTTGATCGAAATGTTTCTATTTAACTGGAATAAAGATAATCTTTCTGCCTATATTTCCTCCACATGATGAAAACATTAAGTCACTAGAGTTTCTATTTTTCTTCTATTCCTGATCGGTAAACTCGGTGAGAACAACTCTCTTCCACCTGTATTTACTTTCTTCCTCTGGGTCTCAGGTTAAGGACGGAGCACTGACTGGCTCGTCATTTTACACATAACTAGAGGTTGACTGGATGTTACGCCTACGTACATCCAGTTAATTATGATCTGGTAATCAAATAAAGATATATTATTACCTCGCATTGTGACAAAAAAGTTGATCATGACGCTGCCTAATGGTACAATTGTTGAGGAACGCTTAAACCAGTCAAATAGAAATTTTGCTTTTATAATATGTAAAGATAGACAAGAAACACCCGACACAACATTACAGATGAGCTGAATGCTGCCATCAAAGCAAGCTGGTCTTCAATAACACCTTAGCAGCGCAACAGGCTGATCGCCACTTTGATATAGTAATTCATGTTAAAGAAGTGCATAAATTACCACCTTTTTTCTGTATTGTAAATCCTTTTTTAATTGACCTTAGAAAATGCTTAAATTCAAATATTTTGAGTTACGATTTATAAATTCATGAGCATTATGATGTAATAATTAAAATTAAAACAAACAGGTTAGGTTTTACTTTTTGAATTAAGTTTTTTTTCTAGCTAAAGTACCTTTTTTAACAGAAAAAAAATGTGTGTAGAAATAGTTACAAGGGTAGACCTAAAAAAATAAGCTGATCGGCTTCAATATAACCAGCCTATGTACACGTCTATCTACAACAAGATGAACCTCTTAACTTTTTTAAACTATAATTTCATAGAATTTTGTTTGGTTTAACAACATTGTATGGTATTGGTTTGGTAACCATTAGGAAATTGTACACAATTTACCTAATTCATAGTTCTACTGTCAATTTATCTTGCAATCAACTTGAAAGAGAGGACATAGAAAAGTTTGTTTACTCCTAGTTTACACTAAGTTGTACTTCTTTCGTCATCAGCTAAATACAATCTGTGTGTTAATCAGAGAGTGATTAAAAATTAAGTTTTGTCTTAAAACGGCTCCAGTGTGTCAAAATTCACTTATACCACTTCAGTGCTGTTATTAAGGGGCGAACATATGAACTAATCCCAGTGAAAATATTCAGTTTAGTTTTCTAATGAAGATCTACTGGTGCAGGTGTTTGTTTGCATTGACCAAGTAGCTTATTAGTAGCTTATTTTAAAGTAGATCATTAAATCCAGCATATAACGGTTCATAACATCACTTTTTCTCAACATTTTGATTTCACTTATTGTGCATGTTACACTTCAGGCAGATATCAAAGTACTGTACTGCAAAAGCTTTATTAAATTCTGAAAGACATACAGACAGATTTTTTTTTTCTGACACTGGTTTCTGGTCCTCCAGTTTATGAAGCGTAAATATATCATTAAAAGAGCGAGTTCTCACCAAAGTACAGATAAAACCTTTTATTTATATAGATGTCAGGCTACTATATACTGTATGCCTGCTAATCCTTGAGCTCGAGCTTAGCTAACTTACCTACATCTCGATATATAATGGTAAAACGTGCCAGGGTTTCTTAGAAAGGAATAAACCAAGTTGCTTGTTTAATAATTGACTAGCCTGTGTTTGCTAACAAGCTAACTCAGTTTGACGGTTGGACTTCAAGCATAACGCTTAGTGCGCGCGCAAGGGCGCACGAGCAACCTGTGTAGGGCACTAGTTTGTTTATAAGACAGGCGGGCATTTGGAACACAGCCATGCTTAGCTAGCTTAAAGGCAACCCGGTGTTTAGAGGGAATTAAATTAGAGAGAAACTAAAACAAAATGTATAAGGATATATACCTTTGATAGTTTCGCTTAGCAGGTCGGTAATGTTGTTGTTGTTGTGTCTCAGAAGTGACCGGGTCTCGTGGTGGTGTCGGCGGCGGGTTACCGTCCGTAGGCCAGCTCGGTGAATTCCCTCCAGAAAACACGGAAAACGGAACAAACAGCGACGACAGTCCATCAACTATCCATTCATACATTACAAACCACCACGAAGACTCAGCCACCTGCCTGTTTGTTAGTGCCAGGATCTTTACAAAATCACAAACTTCAACACCACATCAAATGCGACACGCCGTTCAATCCTCGCTATTACTCTATTTAGACCTGGGAGCCGAGTCCCAAAAGGAGTCGGTTCTTCGGTTCTGGATCTCGACTCTGAAGATCCCACATTTCTCGTAATCCACGTTATTACGTAATTCATCATATATTAGTACGTATGTATTAATTATATCACTGTTATATTTATTTATATAAATCTATATTTTTAGATTTATTTTATTTTGAAACGTGGTTTAGGAGTAGATTTGATCAAATACACCGCGGAATCGAATCGAGTCATTCGAATCAATGAGTCAGAGTCACATTGGTGGAATCGAACAGCGCTTCGGTGTAGCCAGCTAGCCTACGCTTCGGGTTGCCAGGTCGTGCATTTATAAAACTTGAGCAATCATTTCATATTCACAAATCCATCCATCCAGCTAGAAACATCTGTAGTCCAACTAGGGACCGTGGAGACCTCTGGCGATTACTTATGGGCAATTTGGGAACACCAATTAGTTTAATCTTTGGAACTGTGGGACGAAACCGGAATACCCGGAGGAAACCCACCAAGCACGAGAAGAACATGAAAACTCATGGGAGCAGTGCTAACCACTAAGCCACTGTACCGCTATATTCAGAAATAAATCTCAAAATGTTCTTTTAAAAGAAAAGGAAGTTCAGATGAGTTTTAAAGTCGATCATTAACATATGACTATAATTGGGAGTGTGTAATCATTTAAAGTTAACGTCTTTCAATAGTTTTTGAAAAGCATCATTAAAATGATGTTGATTCAGAATTTCATGTTTGTGTTAGGAGTCTGATCTCCTAAAGATCGCCATTTAGTGATGGTTGTCTTAAATAATAATCATATCACAAAAGGTCCTTAAATTCTTGGCTAATGCATATATTGCCATAGATAATACAGATCAATTCATTGCCACACACATTCATCCAGTGATGTAGTTAAGATGATTGAGAATGTGATGGAACAGGGAAGACAATACACTCTCTACAGATAATCAAATAGTTTTTATTTTCCTCTTTTAGGTATATACCATTGGTATTATCCAAACCCGTTCCTTATTATGTATGCTAAATATACAGATAAAATAAGATGAAGAACAAGTTACAGCTTAAGGTTGAAAGTGGATCTGGCAACACATTGCTGTCATTGTTTGCCTCTGGTCAAAAGGGTTTAAAGTCAATAGTTAAAAAGAAAACTGGTTTATGTCATGAGGTAATGGACAATATTTACCCATATGATGTCATTAATATAAATGTAAGCAATGTAACAAATGTGTGTATTTCAGCTCAAGCACAAGTAAGCAAATAATCAAAAATGTATTTCAAACATTTTTTAAAATACTTTATTATTAATTTACAAAGATGCACATCCAGTATTTGAACCAAAAATGTAAATAAACATGTGTATATTTTCATCTTCACAGAACCCCAAAAGGATTAAAGGACTCTGGGAGAAATAAATGAAAGTTAATTAGTGTGAAGTAAATTATATATGTGATTAATGTATGAATATATGTTCTTTAACACACCTTGGAATCCAACAGGAAATCTCATCTTCATTCCGTCGACATTGACACTTTAGGATTCAGGGAATTTTTAAATAAAGAAATTACAAAGAAATTACATTGCAGCATCTGTCATATATAAATGAAGTCTCTGTAAAATCATAAGCATCACATTGTATTGCTGTTGTTTTTTGATCATTAAAAAAAAGACATTATTTTACAATCAGGTTAAGTAAAGGTTTAATCAAGATGTAATGGACATAATGAAGTTTAAAAAAAATGGAAAGAAAAAAAAAACTTACGTGTTAAGCGGAGGCAAAGTTACCGGGCCGGTTAAGTGCTGAATAGATGGCTGATAAGCCCCTCCCTTTTGTACTGACATCATAGACGGCCAAGCTGAGTAGCCAATAGGAGGGAGTGGTGGAGGCCCGTAGTGATGATGGTGGACAGCACCTCCTCTGACTTTCGTGTGGTTCTCCTGAACATTACAGTTGAGCTGTTAACAAGTAGCAAAGTAGCTTTTGAGCCTCAAATAATGCTTCAGAAGGAAAGGGTCACCTGGCCTACGGAAGGACTCGCGCTTGCGCCGGTGGCCATTGGAGGAAGCGCCTTTAGCATCATGTTGTGCATGATGATCTGGTGCATCTGAGCATTCTGCATGAGCATCAGCTCGACCATGTCTGAGGATCGACATCGAATTAAATGCAAGCAACAGGTTTACTGTCACGTTATTCTTACGGACCTTGTTGCTATGTTCTGTGTAAGGAATAAAACACTTCGAGGTGTGTTGTTTTGGTAAAATAATCAGTGACAGTGTGTTCGGACGAAGTGCAGTTACTAATAACATGTCAAACTGGATTATTTTACCATAACAGCACATCCTAAAGTCTTTATTTTCAGCCAAGAGTTACAAATATTATGACCTTATTAAATATTTAAACCAACATACCCTCTTTAATGCTACCGGATCTGCAGGGTGCAGGTTGGACTGGTGGAATCTGTGCTATAAGCGGCTGCTGCTGTGGCAGCTGCTGAATGATGGTGGGGGGCTGATGTGGAAACTACAGAGAAAGAAAAAAAACATGTGCATTTGTGTTTTAAAAAAAACAGATTGAATTCTTAATGCAAATCAGTTTGGTTCAGGGTTAGCCCAGATACTGGTACTTTAAGATATTAGTTGAGTCATTCTCTTACAGTGTGATGGATAATTCGGGGAGGCTGATGGGCTGGAGGTGGAGTTGGAGGTGGAGCTGGAGGAGGAGTCTGATAGATATAAAATGGGGGTGTGGGCATGGAAGAGGGTTCATAATGATGCCTTCTGTGAGTCCCAGCCCATGTTTGTGGTCTTGCTAATTCATCCAACATGTGCTGTTCCTGAAATGAACAGGAAATACACACAGTATGTGTGGAATAAAATATTTGGGTAATAGAATGAGCGTATTAATAGAAACCGTGTGATTTGGAGCTGCACTACTTTCAGAGCTACTGGTATAGAAAAATAATCAACACTTTCCAAACAATCAGGATCAAGAATTCAATAGAACCGGTTAATGGTAACATTTTAACTTTCTGGCATCCTTATGAAAGTTGGTACCTTTAGTCTTCGGAGTAAATCTCTCTTTCGTCTCAGAGCACTGTGCAGTGCTTCGTCCCGTCCACCATAACTTCCTGTGTCCAAAAGAAAAGTCAGAGCTATGGAAATTGTATTAACCTGTCTGTAAATTGCAAATTCCATGCTTTGAAATGATTTGCTTTAAAAAATCAGTAAACTGGGATGCCGGCATTATTAATTCATTCATTCATTCATTTTCTCCAGTGCTTATCCTGTACACTTCAAGCACAAGCAGGGTACGCCCTGTACAGGGTGCCAATCCATTACAGAGCACACACACACACACACACACAAAATTATAAAATTTAAATGTAGCATTACTTGTTGAAAGCACAGAGTCTGGTCTTTCATCATGGCCTGCTCTCTCATTCTCCAGTCTCTAATCCAGGACAAAGAAAATGAAATGGTTAGCATGTTTGAAAAGAAGACAGAGAAAAAAATTAATTTGAACTATTAACTATTATTTATAAATAGACAACAGAAATAGAAGATGGAAAACTATAACAGTATGTAAAACATTTACAATTAAACATAATTAGGTTCACATTGGCTTATGATGATGTTTATGATAAATGTCTTCAAAGGGAATTAAATTATATGTGAATCATTTGTGTCTTGCTGAATAACTTTATTGCTGAATAGATAACTATATTTAGATAATTAAATACAGATTAATTAACAGTGAAAGACATTTTTAACAGATAGGTAAAGTGTCCTTGACGTTAACTTATTTGCATGTTTTAGATATAAAAGGAGAAAGGAATGTGCTTGGCTCATTTTAATATTATTTAAATTTTAAAAAATATCTTCTTGTAGGGTATAAAAACATACCACTTTAGTTCATTTACTCAGCTCCGTAACCTGAACACATTCACCCCTACATAATAATTGGACTATTCCACTTACAACTAAATACAACCTTGTTACACAAATTAGAGATAGAAAATAATTTTTAATAAACTGATTATTAGTCCTTGTAAAAATTTTGATATTTACAGCTTGAGATAGATTAAAACACTTTTTATTCCTCTGTACATTATCTGTACCGCTTATCACGACTAGCTCACAGGGGACCTAGAGCGAACACACACACAGTTTATCACACACTATGAACAATTTTTGAGACATCAATCAGCCTATACACTGCATGGCTTTGGACTGTACACTTCAGGCACAGTAGGAGGAAACCAGAGTACCTGGAGGAAACCCCCATCTCTGGAGATATGAGGTGGATTAACACAATTTCTTAAAGATTCTTCTAACACCTAGACAAGGATATCATAATTCATGTAACTCATCGTATTCATGAGTATATTTTTATCCTCATTGTTAATAATTGAATAATAAACAGATAGAAGGCTGAATTATTAGTAAAAACTACATTCATGTTTATTAACCAAGCAGAACAGGTCTAAAAGATGTTAAAAAAAAAAAAGTTTAATTAATAGATCAATCTCTCACCTTTTCTAGAAGTTTTAATTTCAGATGAGTAATTTGGTCAATAATCTGATCAGTCATTGCAGCAAAATAGCTTTTTCACCAGCAAGTTTCTATGTGCTTTTTTGGGTAACTTGCATCCTTCCAACTAAAACTAACACTGAAGAAAGAGGTTTGTATAAAACTGAGTCATGTTTCTCCACCCGCGCTTGTTTGCTGTGGACTTTTCTCTTGGTTGCCAGAAACATACCCGCGTCCCTCTGCCCAACCCTGCTGTTACCATGTTACGTGTCTGGCTTTATTTACTTCACTGGGAGATTTTCAGTTCCATAGAGCTGTTCTGTATGTTAACGTTTCAGGATTCAAGGATTCAAGGATTTAAAATGCAAAATGTTATGTGGTTGATAAATGCCCCAATCAGTTATTTGTGTATTAACATACACTACCAGGCACAAATTTGGATGCAAGTTTAGGTTTATTTTCCACATTCTAGAACAATACTGGTTGTTTTTTTTTAACTATGGAAAAACACATATGGAATTCTGTAACAGTCAGTTGTTATTTTAAGACATGGAGGTCAGCCTTTATGGAACAGCTCTTGCAAGAACAGTATTGTGTCAAGTGCATTTGCAAAACCCATCAAGCACCATGATGAAACTGTCTCTCATGAAGA
>JAOVVA010000012.1:6734960-6746758 GCA_028565275.1 Leiocassis micropogon | reverse complement strand
AAAAGTACAAATTTAACAAAAAATTATAAATATTATTTTTTGTCCCTTTGTATATAGTTTTAAAAGAAATAAATCCTGATTAATATTTAAACTTAAAAAAGAAAAAAAGTTCGAGCTCGCGGGCTGATGCGCGCGCTTGTAGAAGTTGTGGGCGTGTCTTGTGCTTAGAACCAGTAGAAAACGAGATTACTATTTAAAAAAAAAGAAAAAGTGAGCGAATATGGCATTCTAATCGTATAATAACAACAAAGTTAAAAAAAAAAAAGTAAAAATTGTCTCCAAAATATTAAATGTTAACTACACACTATTTGCGTGTGTTTATTTCGCGCTTGGTTTATCACTAACTTTCTGGTACTAACAAAAACAGAAGACGGATTTCAACGGCACAGGTGCGCGTGCCTTAAGTGATGATCTGATTGGCTGTCATTTTTCCAGCCGCGCAATCCGATTGGTCGGTCGACCAGCACAGCCTCATAAGGGCGGGGTTTAAAGTGGTTCGCGGCCATGTTGAAACTCGCACTGACAGTTATTCCGTTGTGATTTCTCTCGAGTTGGAAGCATTGTGTAAATTTTCACCGGTTGCACGCGCGCTTGCGCCAAGTATTTGTTTATTTTTTTTAAAAATTTTTTTTGGTTTCTATGAAAGCCTTAATTTGGAGAAGATGGACCAAGAGGAGCGGCGAAGAAAACTAGAAGCAGGAAGAGCGAAGGTGTGTGTAAGCTTAAAAAGTCTGGCTAGTTAGCTTAGCCGTGTTTGCTAGCTGATTGTTTTTTGCCCGCAAATTAGGCTGGGTGTGTTCTCTTTAACTAGCAAATAAAATCAGTTATTAGTTCACGTTTGCGGGTTGATTAGAGCGAGATGATGGTGTTATAGTCATTTAGTCAAATATGCTAAAATGGCCAATGAAGATGCCTGAAAACTTCGTTTTTCCCTGCAAGTGTGTCATTTTTTGGCTTGATTTCAAAGATGTGAATGGAGGAAATAAAGTGGTTTAAAGGTAGCAGTAGCTGTTTTATTTTATCCTTTGTTTGAACAGCTAACCCGATAGATGTATAGAACATAAAAATAAAAACTGAAATAATCTGCGACCTTAGCAAAAGTTTTTAAGCTTGTGTAGAAGATGGTCCGGAAGGCTTGTTTGTTGTGTTTGGATGCTCCATCTCTCTATAACCACAGTGTGGTGCGTGACGTCACGGATGATCCTGAATCAGGGTCATTGAGTTTGATGATGTGTGTGTGTTCTGAAGCGTTAAATGATCTCCAAGTTTGTACGATGTAGTATCAAAAAGTTTTGAGACTAGTCTTGTAACATGCACGCGCAGTCACAGGGAGCACCGGCCTTCATAGGTCAGCGTGCCAAAAGACATCGAGAGCTGTTCAGCTGGTGTAATTATGACCATTGTGTGTTCTCACGTCTTGCCATTTCATCATGGACAGCAAGTTGGAACAAAGAGCGAACGTGAAATTTCTGTGTGAAACTGGGCAAATCCACCGCAGAGGCGTTTGGCAAGATCGCGGCGATGCTGCGATGAGTCGTTCAAGGTGTTTTAAGTGGCACGCACGCTTCGAGAGCGGAAGACGATGAGGAAGACCTTCAACAAGCTCGCTCCCTGCAAATGTCGGCAGGAGGAACATCGCATCGAAGTCTGCCAAGAACTCCGTCAAATTGTCGTGGATGACCCGTCGGGGATCGTCACCGGTGACGAAACTTGGGTGTACAGTTACGACCCTAAGACGAAGCAATAGTCTTCACAGTGGAAGAGCCCGTCATCTCCACGACCAAAAAGGGCGAGGCAGGTCCGCAGCTCGACCAAGTGCATGCTCAATGTCCTTTTCGACATTCGCAGCATTGTGCATCGTGAATTTGTCCCCAGGGGTCAGACTGACAATAGCGAACTCTGCTGTCAGGTTTTAAGGCATCTGAGGAGATGCATATAGCGGGGGGGGGGGAACTGTGCTTAAGAGTTAACCTGAAAATGTTTTTATACGTCCACATTACTGGCCTGAAGTGACCCAAGACCCTAATGAGAGACAGGGCTGTCTGTCTGTACGAATCTGATGGTTTTTTAGATCAGATCTGAGTCACTTTCGCATGGGACCCTAGATCGGACACGTCTGATATTAGGGATGCGCCAATCAGAGTTGGTCAATTCATTATACTGTTTTTCAATTTAAAGTGTCTATTTGTTGTATTTTATTTATTTACTATTTATAGCTACTATTTCAGTGTGCGCAGGTGAACATCAGTTTGAACTTTCACACCCCAGTTATGCTGCAAAGTCAAAAAGAAGACCCACCCCCAACTACGTACTGCATTCCCTTGTGTTTGATACTTTAAACTGAAAGCCACCTCGGTGTGTGTTTGCTTAGAAGCAGAGCATAGGCACTCAACATTGTCAGTGTATAGTGTGATGCATACCACTTGTGTCAGAGATGCCACACATACCATTGCTTTCAAAACAAGCACTGTGGGTGAACTCGAGTGCTGAGGTGCTTTTGCTAGCATTTACATCACCCGCCAAATGCAGCACTCTGCTCAGAGGTCGCTGTCTCCCAATTTTTACAGCTATTTCCAGCTAATATGATGTGCTAAATGCATGCTGCCTCTGAGTGTGTTACTCCGCCCCCAACAGTTCGAAAAGATGCGGTCGGCTGATGTCACGCGGTTCAGAGGAAACGCGTGATAGTCTTTGGCCCTCCTGAGTGGTAGTAGTAGCCTTAATGTGGGAGCCCCCTAGTGACGGGGAGGAATTAGACACGACTAAATTGGGGAGAAAATCTGAGAAAATCCAAAAAAAAAGAGAATTCAATCATAACTTGAAAGACAGGATTTGTCAGGAAAAAAGGTTATCTGTGTAGAATGAATTAGATTAGAGTGAGCCCAGTGCTGTCAATCATGCTCTTACAGTCCAGAATCGACACATTCGCTATCGCAACATATCAAATAATACAACCCAGCCTAAGTATGATTGAACCAATGGCTTGATTCTTCCAAGACTTTACCAACCACATGAAGGCAAATATTGAAGAGGTGAACCCGTTCAGTTATCTCGAGGAAAAAAATTAAAAATCTTACTTGATGCACCTGCCTTGAAATAAAGATGTAGGTCATGTGTACATTTTATTCAAAATGTGGGACAGTTTAATATAGGTTAGATGCTTTTGTTTTTGAAAGCCATTTGCTTCGTTTCCCTCACAAGATGTCGAGACTGGTTATGGCGTTCACTCGAGTCATTCTGTTTCGATGTGGGCTCACATGTTTTGTCTTGGTTGATGTGTCGGTGTTGCATGACTTTGGCTGTAATATCGTGTGGCTGCACATGTGCGTCAAGACGTAACCTGGTCAGGGATGTGCCCTTTATCTGGAGTAAGCTGCTTAAGAAGAAGGTTGTGGAGAGATCGCCTATGAGGTTGTGTGTCACAACCGGATAGTGGTACACTTATTTTTCAGTTAATAGAGTTCCTTTCAAAATGTAGTGTTTTTTTCTTTTCCTTTTTTCTTTTCAATGAATTCAATGCCAGGGCTGTAAAAGATGCTATTTGCACCAGATTAATCAGCAGGCCAGGATTATTATTTTTTTTTTCCTTTCCCCTGTATTAAATATTATTTACATCTAATACCCACCTTGACAAGTAATAGGGACTTTTGTGGTGAAACTAAAACTTTTTTTTTTTTTGTTCTGTACATTCATATTGAACCAAGTTGAGATTTTTGCCTCTGTTTTTCTGGTGTGCCTCTTTTCCTACATGCACTTTTCCTGTGGAGTAGCTTGCGCACTACAGACAGCAGCGAGCGAAGGAAAACGGTGCGAGCGCGGCGAAAAAGACCTCGAAGAAGAAGAATCAGACTGTCCAGGTGAACGACCATTCAGCACAAGAGGAGTCTCAACTCGAGCATGCTCACGGACCGGACTGCAAAGATGACCTCCTCGAGGTTTGATAAATTTATTTATTAATCCCACCCAAAACCTTCCCCCCCCCCCCCACACACACTTTATGACTAAATTTATTTACATGTATGTCGGAGCATCAGGTTATAGAATGTGTGATCGATCGTTTAGGAGTCGGCTCAGCCTCACGACGCTGCTGATCCAGATGAGATAAACAGAACGGATTTGCAGGAACAGTGCTCATTTCCTGTGGATGGAACGGAGGAAGATCAACCCGAACAGCAAGAAGACCTTTTAGGAGAATTTGTAGTCTCACACACGAGCAAAGAACAGCTGAAGGTGAGCATGTGAGGGCCGGGTGATGTCACAGGCATCGTAATGGGTTAAGGGCGTTAGCATGAGGCAATTTTTAGATCATCTTGTAAACCAGGTCTAACTTAAGTGCTTACTAGAAAGGTTAATTATTAAGGTGTATACTAATTATTATACAATATAGCAAAACGGCAAAGGAAAAACATGATGGGCAAAAGCACAACCCAGAACAAATGAGCTTGCCTGCATTTTAATAATTAAATTAAACCAATGTTTTAAATAACAAACTACATGAAATAAATCCTGATGTATAAACTACTTGATCCTAAGGATTATTAAAAGGAAAATGTATGTTTTGTTTCAACAAGATGCAGAATAGGACACTCAAAAGCGACACGAAAGTCTTTACAATCGAGAGAATTTACTATCATATAAAACCCCTCTGTCCATCAAACATGTTTTATTTGACAGTAATTCTTTTACTCCTGTGAGGAACTTTTGTTTTATTATTAACACCATTTTAAACGAGTTCTTTGGGGGGGAAAAAAATCTTTCATATCTTATCTAGCCCTTATCTTATCTAAAAAAAAGAAACATGAGTGAGAAGAGTGTAGTTTAATGCTAGTGCAACATTTGCTTTTCTTTTCAGTGCTCAATGGTAGAACGGTAATGGTTAAAAATGATGAGGTGCTAAAGCTGTTCTTTATTAATGCCTTAGCGGTTACAGGCAGCAGTGGAGAAGCGGAATGAAATCATTTCACAGCTCAGCGTCAACCTGCAGGCGGCGCTGATGAGCCGAGACCAAGTGCAGCTGGAAGCGCAGCAGCTGACGAGTCAGATACAGGAGCTGCAGCAGCAACTACAGCAGGTAAGAGACATAACCGGGCTTCAGCGATGTCTCTCAAAAAAAAAAGGACATATTGCTCTGGACACCTGACTATCACATTTAGCTACAGTAAAACCTTGGTCTGCAAGTGTTTTGCAAGACGAACAAAAATTAATTTAATTTTAACTTGATAAACGAGTGAGGTCTTGATTTACGAGTACTGTAGTACGTATAGTATGCGCTTTGTCTGAACCAATGGTTCTACTCTTTTTGCAGGACTGTGGGTAATAGTCCTCCATGCTCGGTTGTCACTAATATCCATGTGCGCATGTATTGTTAACTATAACATTGTGACCGTGTGTGTGGAAAGGATTTTTTTTTTTTTTTTTTTTTTGTGTCCAAGTGTAGTGACAGTTTTTTTTTTAGTAACTGCACTGCAACAACAGCCTCCATGAAGAAAAAGGTTAAAAAGACTGTAGCGGTGCGGGAGATCAATGTGACATCACATTTCCGCGAAATCCTCAAAAGGAGGGAAAAGCAAGTCATTAGACAGGTTCCTTGTTAGTCACGCTAAAAGGAAAAAGTTTACAGTGAGCTAGACAACAGTGATTCCGTTAGTGTGTGTGTGTCTCTCTCACGCCATTAATGGCTCTTTTTAAAGGTAGAGTGCGGGTTAATTTTTGTTTTTACTTTATATTTTGTATAAATAATTTTATATGAATATTCTTACATTCACTAACCAAGGTTTAACAGCATTTAGCTTCCTGTGAGGTGGGTTAAGATGTAGTGAGGTGTACATCGAATGCGTTTTGCTGTCTGATGTTTCAACACACTGCCGCTTCGACATCCAAAAGGAAAAATACCCGCTCATCTCCTGGCTCTTAAGTCGTTTCTTGGGAAATTGTCACTTTAATGAGTTAAATTTTTCTCTTTAAGGCTAAAGAGTATCTGCGCAGTAAAAGTGTAGGATGGCTGGATCTAATTCCACCCCAGCAACCCCCCAGGCAGCTACAGATATTTCAGTCTCTGCAGGTAAATTTTTTTTCTTCTCTTAATACAGCAAATGCACATCATATAAACCGTGTGCGTGCGGCATCAAGGTTTAAACTTTCGAAACTTTTCTCTTTCCAGACGAGTATTGACCAACAGGTCCTCCTGGCTCAGAAGGAAACGGAGATCACGGTCCTCCAACAGAAGCTCACGATCATGGAGGATTCCCTCACTCGACTTCAGAGCGCTTTCACGCCAGACAACATGGTCCAGATCGAATCAAACTTATCCCAAAATGGCGCAGCGCCATGCGGGCTTAACGCCATCCCAGAGAACGACCTTGATTCGAGTGCTGATCTGATTCAGACGTTAAAACGCGAGCTGGAAGAAGAGCGTCAGAACAGCCAGCGTGCGCAGGAACGTGCCGAGAACCTGCAGGAGATGGTCGTGAGATTCGAGAGCGAGAAGGTCGAGATGGAGGCCCGCTTGCGATCAGTCCAGGACGACCTCGAGCGTGCGGAGAAACGGGCACAGGAGGCACATCAGGATAAAGCCGAGAAAGAGAGGCTCAACCAAGACGTGGCGCGTCTAGACGGGCTGGTGCGAGAACTTCAGGACATGCTCCGGGAAGAGGAAGAGACGTCCAAGCACCTTCGGTCCAAATACGAAGCCGAAATCGCCAACTGTGAGCTGCGTCTCCAGACCCTGGAGGAGGAGAGGGTATTAAACGTGGCGCAGTTAAGTGATGGGCATGAAGCTGCGCTCAGACACCTTAAAGAGGAGCACTCCGAGGAAGTCAGGCGAATTCAGGAAATGCTAGACCAAGCCCAAGAACGTAACATCCAAACGGCTTCTACAACCGTTACCTGGATCCAAACCTCTGAAGAACACCACATTCAAGAAACGGTGAGCGAAGGATCTCCTGAAGTCGTTCTAGATACGAATGTCTCGGTTAGCAATGACCTCATGATGGAAAGGTATCTGGCGACTGCTGTGCAGCACGAAAGCTCATGGCTGGATCAAAGTCTGGAGGAGAACAGCATCATGGAGAACTCGACTGTCTCCAAGTTGGAGTATGAAGACGAGTCAAGATTTTTGATTCACTTCGATTCCGGTGCTCATGCCACAAGCCCAGAAGATCAACCGTTCGAGTTGGACGGTTTGTCCTTCACCCAGGCGCCATCGCAGAGCTGCAATTCGACCTCGAATGAGCTGAGCGAGAGCATGGATCTGGGCAAGGAGCTTCTGATCCAGCAGTGTAGCGACCTCACCGAGCAGCTGGAGGAGAAGGAGAGACATCTAGAAGTCCTTCAGGAAGAAGTCCGGCGCTCCGCGGAAGAGTTGGAAGAGGCACGAGAACGTTGGAGTAAAGCGTCAGAGGAGCTTGAGGAGGCTAAGTGGGAGCTGGAGACGGAACGAGACAAGAGGCTTCACTGCGAAGAGCTCCTCAACGAGAAGATCCACGAGCAGGACAACCTGAAGAACAAGCTCAGCTACCTGGAGAGCCAAAAAGAAAGGGAGCAGCAAACCTCCGACGTGAAACTTGACGATGCGAACTCTTCCACTGTGGAGATCCTGAAGGAGCTCAAGGAAGACAAGGTCAAGCTCGTTCTCCAGCTTAAACACCAAGAGCAGCTGGTCCGAGACATTAAAGAGCAGAAGACAGCCGGAGACTCAGTGAGCTGTGAAGTCCAGGCCCTGTTCGGGCGACAGCTCTCCTCCCTGCAGGCTCAGAGGGACGAGCTCATGGCCCAGCTTGAGAACCAGAGGGAAAAGAACCAAACCGTGTCAGTGCTGCTCGGACAAAAGACCCTGGAGGTGGACTCTGCCAACAGGAAGATCGAGCAGCTCCGAGCGGAGGTGGAGGAGAGAGTGGAGGACGTGCAGAGGCTCGAGAAGGTCCGTGTGGACCTGGAGTCCAAGCTGACGTGTCTTGAAGAGAATCTGAGTAACATCGAGGAGGCGTTGCGTCAGGGTTCTGCAGAGAAGGCTGCTTTGGAGAAGCGACTCCAGGCGCTGGATGAGCAGAACAAGAGCATGGCGAAGGTTCTGGAAGCGGAACTAGAGAACTTTGAGGTGTGGATTGTTTCGTCCTCCCCTCCTTTATTTTTATTTTTCCTTTTTTCCCCTTCTTTTTGTCTTTGCTCGTTTCTTCTATTTATCTTTACTTTTTTTCCCCTCTTCTTGGATTTCTTGTTCTCTCTCTTTTTTTTTTTTTAACATCCCTCTTCCCATTGTCACTTTTTTTTGCCCTTTTTCTCTTTATTAATTTTTTCTTATCTTATCTTTGTCTTCATTCTTTTTCCCCCTTCTCCTTTGCCTTTCATTCTTTCTATGCATGTTTTGTTCATTCATTTTGCCTCCCATTATTTTTCTTCTCTTTAATGCTTTTAGTCTTTTTTATTTATTTTTTAATTGCAATTCTTTGGATACACACTTCTATTTTTCTATTTGCTTTTTTTAACAACAAATAAATTTTTTTTTTTAATTAGATTTTTTTTCCCCCACCATTTATTCTTTTCAACTGTGTAAGTTTTAAACTGCGCATTTCAATTTTAAACGCATCAGCTCCAGCTTCAAGCCAAAGATGTGAATCTGGAGAAGATGAAGGAAGCCAGAGAGAAGGCGGAGGAGGAGCTCATGGAAAAGGAGAACACTTTGCAGAAAGAGCTGAGGGAACACCAAGAGGAGAAGAAAAGACTTGAGGAGAAACATCAGCAGGAGGTAAATTTAAAAATGCTACTTTATGCGGTCTTTAAATGATCAGAAATCTAATCGATTAATCGGGTATTTAAGTCATTTACCGCATTTCCGTCTCTTCAGGTGCTGGATTGGAGTTTGCGCTTGGAGAAGGAACTCTCTGTTCTGCGCTCCAACCTGGAAGAGGAGCAGAAGAAACAGATCACCCTCATCAAACAGGTTTTAATCGTTTATACATATGTGGCCTTTTTTTTATGTTAAATTTGCCACGTTCGCTTTAATCCTTGGATCTTTTCCCCCACCCAGGTGCACGAGCGAGAGCACCAGAGAGAGATGGCCGAGCAGGCGTCTCAGCGGCTCCAGGAACTCGACCGTCTCAGGGCTGAGCTCTCTGAGGAGCTGAGAGACAGCATGGAGGCTGCACACCAGGCAGAGCTCTCGCAAGCCCAGGTCAGTGCAAAACACGAAACATTTTTTACAGGCATACTATAACGCACTTAACCCATGGTGGAGATGAACCTGTTCGTCTTGGTACACAGGCGCAGCACGCTCTGGAGCTGGAGGCTCTTCGTCTGAGCCTGACCAACCTGCATACGGCGCAGCTGGAGCTCACGCAGTCCAACTTGCAGAAGGAGAAGGAGGCGGCGCTGAGCGAGCTTCAGGCCAGCCTGAGGGAGAAGTGGGCTCAGGAGAGCGCCATGCTGCAGACGAGACAGCAGTTCGAGCTGGAGAGGCTCCGAGAGCAGAGCAGGGAACAGGAGAGACGAGCTGAGCTTCACCTCCAGCTGGCCATCGGTAAGAGGCTAGAACGCGCAAAAATTTGAGTGCATGTGCAATTAAACCAACGTCTTTGCACAATGTTATTAATCACATTTCTGCTGTGTCTTTGGTGATTCTTTTTCAAAAGACGATCTGAACTGCGTGTGGGAGAAGCGCATATCAGAAGAACGGACCTCACTGGAACAACAGCAGGCCGCTAGAATAGAGGTAAAGTCATGTTTGCCACCCTTCCCCTCCCCCTTAAGTTATATTTTTATAGAGGTGCGCTACACTAAAAATCAACCCCCCCCCCTCTTTTTTTTTTTTTTTTTTGGCTTAATATCCATCAGGATGCCAAGGTTCAATGGTTACAAGGCAACAAAAAAGAGGAGACGGAACTTCAAGCAGCCCTAAAGAGAGCCGAGGAAAGCTTGGCCGAGACGCAACACAAGCTCGAGCAGCTTGAGCGATCTAAAGCGGATGAAATCGGGCATCTTGAGTCGGAGTTAAGTCAGGCGTGGGCTGACCGAGACTCTGCAGCTCGTGAGTGGTCTTTTACGAGTTCATCAGGCGGCCTGCGTAGTAATTGTTTAATAAAGATAACGTAAAATAATAGTTTATTAACGTGTGCTGTGTCTCGGAGCACAATGTTGAAGTATTTCTAATGATTTAGGCGCTGTTGAAGAACTGGTCGCTAGTCACAAGGTGGTGCTACAGGAACAGCAAGCTCGCACACAAGAGCTGGAAGAACAAGAGAAACGACTGAAGGGAGAGGTATGGCGAACCCGATATATTTAAGATTTAAATCTTTAAAATGATTTAAGTGCTTTGCTTCACTTTTAAATCGGGGATGAAACACTTGGTTATTATTTGTATTAAAACAATGATGAATTTTACAGCCAAAAGTTTTCTATATTTTCTATACTGTATAATTTTATTAGGTTCTTTATTCAAATAAGGAATATAAAATGCGCATTTTTTTCCCATACTCTTTTTCTTTTTGTCATATTCTTTATTTAGAGTACTGTGTATGACTGTATGTGACACGTAAAAAAAAATAAAAAATTTTTTTTTAGATTCACTGTGTAACCCGTCAATCCTAAACCCTTAATGACTAGCTTTATTTATTTATTTATTTATTTATTTTTCAGGTGGATCGTCTGCTCGCAGAGCAAGGTGCGCAGAAGACCAGCTCCGAGGAGGAAATCGCTAACCTCTGGTCTCAGCTGGAGAGCATGAGGACCAGCAGGCAGGAGCTGGGAGGTACCTGAACATCCTTCTCGTTAGGTCAAGCTTTGGAAGATTTGGTTTAAAGCAAAAAAAAAAAAAAACAACCTCCGCCATCTTTCTTCCAGAGTTGAAGGAGCAGTTGCTGGCACGGACGTCACGCGTCGATGACATCGAGCGCCTGAAGCAAGACTTCTCGCAGCAGCGGCGAGAGCTCCAGGAGCAGAATGAGACCGAGCTGGAGAACCTGCGCGTGTACTTTGAGCAGCGGCTCCGAGCCAGCGAGGAGAACCACCGGGAGGAAATCGCCCTGCTGCAGGTGCGCCTCGTAGAGGGCGCTCTGGAGGACTCGGCCCTCAAGCCAGGAGACGCAAGGTAGGTCAAGTGCACCTGAGGTGTGGAGGCCGTATGGAAATAATTCAGCAGCGTGAAATTCTGGAAATTTTGACGGATTCTAATGTTTTTTGGTAACTTCTAAAGCTTTAGAACTTTAACATTATTATTTACTTTTATTATTACTGAAGGGGAAATTAATATCAGGAAATAGATACTCAACATCCCTGACGGCCAGATTTGAGGTAGAAATGGATATAAATACTGTAAGGTCGATTTTTAAAAATTCTGGCAGAAAAGCATGAATAAAATTATCCATCTTAGCTATTTAGCATTGTGGATTGTCTGAGAACGTTATAGCAGCGATTAAACCGTCGTTCTCTCACCAGCTTTTCTTTCCTCCTCATCTCTTTTGAAGTTAATAAGATGACACATTCAGCTTTTTTTTTTTTTTGTAGTAATAAACAGGAAAGCATAATCTTTTATGAAGTCATCAATGGCAAATTTAGTTAAACACTGTTAAAAAGCTCTAACGCATCAGAGACTCCTTCCATAAGCATTTTCTCACAAATAATAATGAATATTTGTTTTTACGTTTGTGTAGATGAATGAGCTTTTACAAAAGAAACGATAACGTCTTACAACAATATCAACATAAAGCTATGATTCGTAGCTGCACTAATGAAAATAATTCAACAGCTTCTGACCAGCCAGAATCCATATTTCGGACATATTGTGGCATAAATGTGCTTGTTGCGTG
>JAOVVA010000012.1:6709975-6720159 GCA_028565275.1 Leiocassis micropogon | reverse complement strand
GTCTTTCGGCTGCTCCCGGCAAGGGGTCGCCACAGCGGAATACCCAGTCCGCACAACAACTTGGCACAGGTTTTATGCCGGGTGCCCTTCCTGACGCAACCCAACCATTTTATCCGGGCTTGGGACCGGCACTGCATATACTCATTTATATTATACTTTCGTCTAATTACTGTATTTGCTGCTCTGCAGGAGGCTGTGAACACACTACGCAGACAGCAGCAGGAGACGGGAGACTCCCTAGCGCTGCATCTTCCTTCTGCTCTGCTGGAGGAGAAGAACCTGGAGATCGACCACCTCAACCAGCAGGTTTTCCGTCTGCAGCAGGAGCTGGACTCCACCAAAGAAAACAAGGTGACTTGTTTTATTTATTTGAGGAGGGACAAAAAAAAAATCGTAGTGTGTCTTGGTGTGTTGTGACCAGTTCGTTGGCTTGTTGTGACAGACCACGCAGAAGAAACAAGCGGACGTCGAAGATCTGCGTGCTCAGGTGGAGCGCCTGCGCGGCGACCAAGAGCGCCTGCGTCAAGAAAAGGAGGAGGAGGCGGAGCAGCTGCACGAGGTCATTCACAAGCTGCAAGAGGAGATCAGCCAGCTCGACCCCAACCGTCATGAGGTCAGCGACCCAAATACGGACAGCCCCGAGCCTACCGATTTTGCCTGGTCCCCTCGACCGCAGCACGGTGCCGAGGAGAGCCTGTGCCACGAACTGAGCAACCAGACGCTTCAGAGCTGTCGAGCCAAACTCTCTCAGATCCAGATGGACCTAGAGCGCTCGGCATTGGAGAAGGAGGCACTTCAGAAACTGCTCCTGACCCAGGAAGAGCAGTACGGACGGCAGGTGGAGGAGTTGGGCCGCAGCCTGGGTGAGGAACGAGGCAGGCTGGTGCTCCTGGAGCAAGAGGCTGGAGAGCTGAAGCTCCTTTTGGGCGAGAAGGAGGCCGAGGTGGAGAATCTCCAAGATCGCCTCCAGAAGCTTGAGAGCGGACAGAAGAACCTGAAAGACTTGGAACTCCAGCTGAAGAAGGCTGAAGAAAGGAGGAAGGAGGCGCAGCAGGAGGCGACCAGGTCGAGTGAGGAGGCGCAGAAGTACGCGGAAGAGCGAGAGAGGATGGAGGGACGGGTTGTTGAGCTCCAGCAGAAGTCTGAGGACCGCGAGAAGGCTGCGTCACAGATGCTCTTCAGGGTTACAGAACTGCAGGAGGAGCTTCGGCAGCAGAACTCTGACATCGCCATCTTGGAGACGGGTAAGAAGGAGCTGTATATGGAGAAACAGGCTGTTCAAAAGCGCGAAGGAAAACTCCAGGAGGAAATCGAGAAGCTGAAACAGGAAGTGTCCACCAAGAGCAGTCAGATACAGGAAATAAACATGCAGCTTGAGGAGAGGGTGGCTACACAAGAGGAGACGCAGAAAGAAGTTCTGGTGAGAGTTTTGTCTAATAGTTGAAACATTTCAAAAACAAGCTGTATTTTATTATTATTTTTTTTTTTACTATATACGGTTATATGTGATGAACGACTGTAGAAGGCTCATTTTAAGCTGCGTGAGGTTGTTGTGTGGGTTTTCTTTTAAACTGTGGAGTAAGCAAACCAGAAGTCTACTTCTAAATGTCCTCTGTCTGAATGTGTTTCCAAAAACATAATAATAAAGTGTAGCAGATCTGATTAGTGAATGGAAATGGGGAAAAAAAACAACACTTTTTTTTGTAAATCAGCTGCTCAACTTTTCCAAACATGAGCACCCCGAACAGAACCTCTGCTGCTTTTTATTGAATCAAGAGAGTAAATTATGGGACTAGAGCAGAAAGAGAAACGAGATTTTTTAGACAGCATTTATTCTGCTTTATTTGCACTCTTTCATCTAAGTGAACTGACACGCTGATTTGGTATGCTTACATTTAACCACTACAAATGGTCTTTTGTCGCCGTGAATGACTTGGTTAAGCGCTGTTCAGTCATGTTAGTCGCTTTTGTAAGCAAATACCTGTAGCAGGATCTTTTTTGTGTACACATTTTAGATGATTCCTTCTGCTCTAAAATAATCTTGTGTGCGTGTGTACGTATATACGTCATTTATTTGGCGGTTAGCCTGGAATGACTTTCAGTCAGGCTTCAGAATACAGTAATTGGCCACATATGCATGTTAGTAAAGACTCCAGCACGGAGAAGGGAGGGTGGAAAATAAAAGTGTGGTTATTCCAGCCTATACCGCTCACAAGGGCTTTACTTCGTCAGGAAGTAAAAACGAAAAAGAGGAAGTTTTTTTTTAAAAAGGTTTTTTCAGCTTTAAAACTTGTTTTTTAAAGTGGAAAGCTTTTTATTTTTTTTATTATTTTTAATCATTTGCATGAGAAAACTAACACACCGGCTTCGACTGGGAATATTGAACCTTCTGGCGTTACGGTCCGTTTTCATTTTTGCATGCTCCGAGTGATTTATTTTTTTTTTGTTTGTTTTGCAAGCGGCAGTTGATGCTTTACATTAGCCAGACGCGGTAGGTAGGCGCGTGTCTGTTTCACTTTCCTTCCAGTCTGTGGTAAGTCTCAGGCATCAGAGGTGACCCGATTTCCTATATTTAGGCGGTAGTGGTGACCGTTATCTGTGTTCACGCTGTCACAGACGTGTGCCGAGGAGACCCTGGCTAAAGCCGAGGCAGCTTTGAGAGAGAGGGAGGAGCAGCTAGTTCATCTGAGGTTGCAGCACGATGCGCTGAGAGCTGAGCTCGCTGCGGTGAAGGAGGGCCTGAGCAACAGTACGGAGAGAGCCGAGAAACTGCAGGAGGAGGGGCAGGTGAGTGGGAGCGACTGTTCCGTACGTTGTAGGATTTTTAATAGAAAGAAATAAGGGGGAATCAATTATTATATTTTTCCCAGAAAAAAGCAGTCAAATTATTGGTTGAGAAATGAAAAATATCCGCAATGGACACTTCCTTAAAGTATATGAAGCACCCAGAGTTTTTCAAGTTTTTTTTTTTTAAGCCATTTTCTGTTTGTGAGATGACTCCTAATACTCCTAACAGTCCTTAATGAACCTCATGTGTTAGCAGAAACAAAGACTTGTTTTTTTTTTATATATATATATATATTTATTTAAATAATTTCACACTTTTTGTTGCCCTCCAGACCAAGGACCGTGCCCTGGCAGATCTCGAGGAGCACAACCACCGTCTTCGGGCCGAGCTGCGTGGCTTGCAGGACGACCTGGAGGTGCAAGAAGAGGAGCTGGCCTACCAGCAGAGGGAGTTGGAGGAGCTGCGGGAGCGCTGTAACCATCAGGAGCCCGCCGAGCTCCACGGCTCCAAGCCCGAACATCGCTTCCTGGACGGTCTGTCCCACGCCTCCTCCCTCTCTTCTCCGGAGGTGCTGCGGCGGCTCGAGTGCAGCGAAGAGCGCCCGTCTCGCCTCCACGCCTCTCACCTGTCGGAGCTGAGCGGCCTGCGGAACACCAGCCTGGAGCTGACCAGCAAACACTCGCCCATGGAGAGAAACGAGCTAAAACAACAGCTCGCAATGCTGCAGGAGACCGATCCACCCAGCACACACTCGCCCTCCGCTTCACCACGATCGCTTTCCATGTCCGAGAACATGTCTGTGCTCGACTCGCTGGACGCTGAAAAGGTAACGTTTGGTGTAAAATGAGTGGCACTTTTTGCTCATATAATGGGGTTTAACTAAAGAAAAATGCAGTTATAGCAAAATAATGAGTAAATATATTTTTTATTTTTTATTATATTTAAAAATGACCACTTGAAAGCCTTTTAAAATATAATGCAATGACCAATAGCAAAAACAATGTTTTATTGTGTTTTAAAATGACTGATGTTCGTAAGTCGGAGACTATCCATAAAATATATTTATTGGAGTTACAAATTCCTGCAGATACGAATGGGCCGGGGATCGATGAACATCGTAGATGCGAACAAATCACAGAAGCATGTGTATTGTACAAAAGACACTGCAGTGCACCAGATACCAATATTTACAACTGTATACAGTGTTTTCAGTGTCTAAGTGAATGTGTTAAATGTCCAAAGTCCGGTATATTGTGTGTGACCGTGTGGGGGGTGCCGGAGAACTGAGTCGGCTTTGCTGGTTTCAAGGAATCAGTCAGGGAGCACAATGATGGTTGGAAAATGGCTGTTCTGATGGTGAATAATCCTAATTTTGGAAAATCCGGGTCTGAGACAAAATGGTGTCCGTTCAAGCGCTCAGTAAACACATATCTAGCGCGTCCTTTCCTCACGGGTTGCATTTAAATGAGGTCAGCTCACCCCGCTGCATCACCGGGATTCCCATCGCGATTTGAAGGTCTAGTCCCGTATAATGTGTAACCAAGAGACAACACTGTACACTGATTTTGTACTTGTTAGGCAGGTTTAAAAAGGCTTGCGTGAGGTAAAAATTTTTTGGCCACATGATGGCAGTGTGGGGAAAGGGGACCGATGCACCGCTCAGAAGTGGATTGGTATGCTTTACGTTGTACATCCGTGTTATTGGTGTATAAGACTCACTTTGTCTGACTTGAGAACAAATCCAACTTACAAACGTGCTTCTGGAACAGAACTTGTTTGTATTCAGGGACTTGCTGCATTATATTTTTTTGGTCATCAATTTAAAATACTATAGCAAAATATGTAATTTTATGTAAACACTAATACTTTTCAGGTTGAAGAACTGGAGAGCCTTGATGATGTGACTCCATCTCATTCTCCATCTCGCTCTCCATCTCGCTCTCCCCTGTCTCCCACCTCGCCCGTGTCTGCACCAGAATGGGCCAGCGATGGCTACGGCAGCAGTGAGTAGGCGTATTCTTTTGACACCGGTCCTTCATGCAGCACTTGTTTTGAGCGTGCACACACGCACTTTCTCACTGGTATTTACAGATGTAAGCTCGGAGCTGGAGGCCAAGCTGAAACAGGAGCTGGAGCACACCGAGCGGCTTGACGCTCACTTTGTGGAGTACCTGCGCGGCAGAGACATGGCGCCCGCTTCACGGTCGGACAGCGCAGCAGGCAGCCTGCAGCACACCTACGAGCTGCTCTCACCCGAGCTACAGGTATACATACGACTATAAAGCCACGCATATAATGTTCGGGACTGCGTTATCTTTATTGCTATGCTACACTACGTCCAGGCCATGCTGAGCCGAGTGTACCGGGAGAGCTGCAGAGTGCTGTCTCTGTCCCATCGTCCGCCTCCTACCGGACAACCTCAACCGGGAGACACAGAGGAGGCTCCGCCACCATCCTGGCAGAGAGAAAGGCGGGCCTTGCAGGAGACTGTGCTGTCACTCAGAGAGCTCCTGTGCAGGATGGCTGAGCGTGAGCCCAAGGTCAATGACCTGATTACGTTGTTGCTTTACGCAATGGTTTAAAAAAACAAAACACAAACACACTTGTAACTCCTGCGTGTGTGTGTGTGTAGGCGGGCAGTGATGTAGACTGGCGGAGGGAGCTGCTGCAGGCCGTGCGGAGTGTGTTTGACAGCGAGAGGAAATGGCTTCATGCGCAGCTTCAGGACGTCATGGCAACCAACGCTGGCCTAGACTACACGTCTCTGCTGAAGCATATTGAGATGCTGCTGCAGAAACAGGTTCCCAAATTATAACTGCTGGTTCATAATGAAATTTTTTTTCTGTGGCTTTCTGCCACCTCTCTTTCATCCTCTGTTTTTCCCCCTTTGCTTTTTTGTCTTTCCCTTGGTCAAACAGACTGCTCTCATTCTCTTGCCTCCATCTGTCTTTGTCTTGATCCTCATCTCCTTTGCCTCACCCTGACAGATTCGGTTTCACTCTTTCTCTCCCTCGTTCCTTACCCTCAGTTAAATTCTGTGTTGTAAGTGTTAATGACATCACCATATACGCTTATAATAGAAAAGAAGAACTGTTAAATCTGGCGGCACAAACGCATCAGTGAGCTCTGTTCCTCAGTGTTCCTATAGAGTGATGGAAATTAGAAAACAGGAAAAATCCACTGTCTCGCTCTGTCTTTCAGGAGGAGCAGCAGAGGAGGACTCTGGAGCAGTTACTAAGTGCAGACCGGAACAGTCTCCTGGCTGAAATCCGTAGTTTGCACGAGCGGCTGCACGCCTGCACACTACAGAGTCAGGAGCAGCTGCGAGAGCTGCAGAGCTCGCTCGGTGCTGTTCGTGAGGACGGCATACAGAAGCAGCAGCAGCTGTACAAACAGGGTGACTAATCTTACCTGCATTAAACTAGAAGCTTTTAGAGTTTGTCCTTGTTTGCATCTCCAATATGATTTATAAATCTCATATCAAAACGATGTCATGATTGACCCCAATAATAGCGTTTTTTTTATATACATATATATATAATATAAATAAATATATATATTTGTGTGCATGTGTGGGGGCAGTTGGCGAGCTGGAGAGGCAGCTACAGCAGGAACAAACAGCGTCTCAGGACCTGCGGAGTGTCCTAAAGGAGGAACAGACGAGGTCGACAGGTCAGCATCGCCAGCTCGAGGCCGAGCAGAAGCTGGTGGTGGAGATGAAGATGGAGCTGGAGGAGCGCGCTCAGCAGCTGCATTCGTCCAGTAAAATGCAAGAGGAACTGCAGACTCAGATCCACAAGCTACGGTAACTGACGTATTCGGATCATTGAGACGTGTATAGAAATTTTCAACTATTTTTATTTTTATATATATATATATATATATAAAACAATTATTTTTTTTTTTATACATAAAGTAAACCAAGTGTTTAAATGCACACTTTTTATAATTTTATAACCCGTCCACCCCACCCACCCCTAACTCCAAGTCAGCCTTACACGTCTAAGAAACGCTAGACACTAAGGCATATTTAAAGAAATAAAAAAATTGAGCTGGAAGTCTCGGTAACAAAAACAAACAGATGAAAAACCAACCAATGAAATAAGGAGATTAAACAAAATTTATATCTAAACGTAAAGGAAGGGCCCCCACACCTTGAAATTTCAAGTCTGGATTACAGATTGAGTAATGAATCTTCTCTGGGGACAAACGGGACATGATATCCTTGCAGGTGACAGGTCAGGTGGGAAGCAAAAGATCAGGGGTCTGGTTCAAGATTGCAATTCAGTATGCAAGACTTTCAGTTTGAAAGACACACCCCCAGAATTTTTCCAAATTAAGGCATGTCCAATAGATATGAATTAGAGAAGCGTCTTCGCTTTTTGCATTCATCACAGCAAGGATCGACATCTAGGTAGAAGCATAGAGCATCACTTATAAGGAGGTTGAATTGACGAGCGTGAGGATCGAGGGAAAAAAAAAAAAAAAGGTCTCAAACCCATTTATCCACCATAAATAGTGGATATTAAGCCGTTACACAGCAGGGACAAACGGAGGGAATTGTTTATAATATCAGGAACCTCAGGGAAATTTTGGTATTGAAGAGAGAGGTGTAGAAATTAAAAATGAAATGATTTCTTTAGGCTGAAACTGGAGAGTGAAGAGCAGGAGCGTCAGGTTTGCGTGGAGGAGGTGGAGCGAGAGCGGACCCGGGTGACACAGCTCCAGGAGGAACTCCATCACGAGCGACTTAGCAGCAAGCATGCACAGGAGGAGCACGCACACGCCCAAGAGGTGCACGTTTAATTCTTTTTCTGTGAGCGCTGCTTAAACTGAACGGTTTAAATTAGTTGTAATTCAGGAGGAATTAAACACTTGAGTTTAATGCCCGCTAATCTTTTTATTTTAATTTTTTTAAATGATAATTCTACATGTTGTTGTTTTTGTTTCTGCAGTCTCTGCGTGCCTCCCTGAGCGAGCACGCGACCCGACTGAGCGAGCTGAACTCCGCGCTGGAGCAGGAGCGCGTCGCCGTCAGTAACCTGCGTGCCGAGCTTCAGATCGAACAGTCCCGCTGTGAAGCGCTGCTGGCCCAGGAGCGCGAGCGCACCGAGCTAGCCCTCTCGCGCCTGGATGATGAGCGCGCACGCGCCGCCGAACTTTCCCGCACGTTCTCGCACCAGGCCCAGGATCACGCACGCCGCCTGGAGGAGGAGCTTCGCTCCCAGGAAGCGTCAAGCGTCCACGACAGGAAGTTCATCCAGGAGCTGAGGGCGCAACTGGAGCAGGAGCGACGCCAGGCCGAGGAGCTCGCCGCCACAGTGGACCGTCTGCAGGCTCAGGTGCTTCAGGGAAAGCGCAGGCAGGAGGAAGCGGCGCAGCAGGACGCTCAGAGGGGACAGGAGGAGGTGAAGAGGCTGCGCTCTGCTCTGGAGGGCCTGCAGGCACAGCGGGCGGAGGTGGGCCGCACCCTGGAGACGGAGAGACACCGAGCCTCTCAGCTTCAGGCGGAACTGGATGCCGTGAAGGAGAAGATGAGGGAGGTGAAGGAAAAGGACAGAGCCAGGGAGGAGCAAAGAGAAAAGCAGAGGCGGCGCGAGAAACAGGAGCAGGAGGACAAGGAGCGGCGTCAGGAGCGCACTAAAGAGAAACTGGTGCGTATGGAATGTACATGATTTTGGCATGAATATTTTTTTATTTTATTCATACGTACGCGTTACAAAAATGTCTCTTGACGTGTAAATAATTCGGCTCCTGCGCAGCTGGAACTGGAGACATTGCGAGAACGAGATCAGCAGCGTTTGAGACGGCTGCAGCAGACCCTGGCTGACCTGGAGCAGCAGGAGAAGCAGCTCACCTCAGAACGCCTGCACAGGGACCTTCACACTACCGACAGCACCCACATCACTCTCACACAGGTTACATGCATGCATACACACACACACACCTTGCTTTCCAACAATTCTATGCATGCAACCGAAGATGTAGATTATTTATCTGTACGTATGAATGCTTTAGGAGTCTCCCTCTTCCTCCTCCTCCTCCTCCTCACTGCTGGAGCGTGTATTAAAGGAGAACTCCGAGCTGGCGGAGCGTCTCGCAGCTCTGAGCGAGGAGAAGATCTCCCTTAAACACACCATGTCCTGTCTGGAGAGAGACCTGCAAAACCTCAAACGCACTGAACAGGTATGCCGGTCTTATCTTTTTTTAAAAAAAAAATTTTCCCTCAAGTGCAGCCTGGTTAACTAGATCCTGTATGTTGGTGTTAATATTAATAATGTCTTTTCAAGGAGAAGTCTTCAGTGCAGCTAGACCCGTCTGTGTTATCAGAGAAACTGTCCTGGCAGAAGGAGAAGGCGACCTTGCAGGCTGCTCTGCGCAAAGCCGAGGACGAGCTCGTGAAGGCCACGGCCAGGAACGAGAACCGACCAATCGCTGACCTTTACAGCAACAACAAGGTAATGTGTCAAAGTCCCCAGGTGCTGTAGTAGCTCCACCCATTGGCGGCTTTTTTTTTTTTTCCCCCCCATACACATTATCCGGGTATTAAACTTGAAATTAATTTGTGCTTTTATATTATCGAGCACTTGAGAGTGGAATGCACCACACTACACTACACTACACCACCCTTACGTTTCCGTTTGTCTTCTCCCCTCCTGAAGGTCCAGAGACTGTATGAAAAGTACCTGAGGGCGGAGAGCTACCGGAAATCTCTGGTCTATCAGAAGCGCTACTTGCTCCTGCTGCTCGGGGGTTTCCAGGACTGTGAGCAGGCCACGCTGGCCCTGATAGCACGCATGGGCGCTCAGCCGTCGTTCGTCGCACAAACCTCCCGACCAATCAGCCGCTTCAGGAGTGCCGCCAGAGCGCTCATTGCCATCTCCAGGTAGGAAAAGGTCGGGGGGTGGGGGGGGAGGGAGACCGACCAGGCCTTCCTGATGGAGTTGTTTCAGGAAAATATTCAATGTGTTAAATTATTCGCTAACTGCTTCACGTCTGCCTCCTCCGCTTCAGGCTTAAGTTTCTGACCAGGAAGTGGCAGAGGGCTACGAAGAAATGCTCCGTTTCAAGCGTGGTCACTAACAGTGCAGGTGAGATTGTGGGGCAAATAATTAAATAAACTGTGATTTACTGTTAGTCGTCCCGCCTGGTGATGTATTCAGATATGTACAGGTGACAAACATGCAGATACGAACAGGAAGTAGCTCTCATGGATTATAGAAAAATAGACAATGCAGTGCACCAGATACCAGTATTTACATTATATACAATATTTTCAGTCTGTAAGTGAGTGTATAAAATGTCTAAAGTCCCGTATATTGTGTGTATGTGGGGGTGCTGGAGAAGTGAGTCGGCCTCACCTGTTTCAATGAATCAGTCCAGGAGCACGATGGTA
>JAOVVA010000012.1:6671270-6692076 GCA_028565275.1 Leiocassis micropogon | reverse complement strand
TTTGGACAGCTTCTTAATAAATGAAATCATCATTTCAAATCTGTATTTTGTATTTACTCTGTTTTTTTGAGTAATATTAAAATTTAGGCAGTAACAACTGAAATTAAGCGTTTGTGATAAACGGCAACCAGTCTTTCACATTACTTCGGAGAAAATTCGGCTTACTCTTCTCTGATTTTTTTTATTCAGCCACATTGCAGGGTTTTTGAGCATAAATGGCCTATTTAAGAATCTCAATCGGATTTAAGTCTGGACTTTGACTAGTCTGCTCCAGAACCATAATATATATATATGTATATATATTTATTTTTTTTGCCATTCAGAGGTGGACTTGCTGGTGTGTTTCGGATCATTGCCCTGCTGCATAACCCCAGTGCACTTGACCTTGAGGTCAGAAACTGATGGCTGGACATTCTCCGTCAGGATTTTCTGGTAGAAAACAGAATTCATGATTCCGCCAATTATGGCAAGTCATCCAGGGCATGAAGTTGCAAAGCAGCCCCAGGCCATCATGCTACCACCACCATGTTTGACCGTTGGTACAATGCTCTTTTTATGACTTAACTTTTGTCTGATCAGTCAATAAAATATTTGCCCAAAAGTTTTGGGGTATAATCAAGGCAAATGTGAGATGGGCTTTTATGTTCTTTTGGGGTCAGCAGTGCCTTTTGCCATGAAAATCTCCCATGGATGCCATATTGTACACAGTCTCTTTCTTTTTTTTTTTTTCCTTGTTGAATCATGAACATTGACCTAAACTGAGGCAAGTGAAGCCTGCAGGTTTTTAGATGTTGTTCTGGGTTATTTTAAAAGCTCACAAACATTAGACCATATAGTAGCTATAGATGGAAATGGATGAGAATGGAGAACAAATCCCTCACAAAAACAGACTAGTTGCCACTAGGTAGGACAACACATAATGGACGTCTTGCTCATGATATTCAACAACTGATTGAAGTGTGTTGGAGCAGGGAGGATCAACAAAACTGTGGAATGTTTGATAAGAAATCAGGTCTTTACAATTTAGAGATGGCCAGATTATTAAAAACCCTTGTGTTTTTACATTGCAGGATTTCAGGAGCTCCTGTTGCGAAACCCTGGCCAAAGCCAATATGAAGCAATAATGCTGACCAGGAGAATTTCCTGATGTTAAACTGAGATTTTACAATTTGCAATATTCCTGATTAATCAATTTAAAATATGATTTCCTATAATTAGATAATCTTACCTTATAGTGGAGCTACATGGACAACACCTGCATTAATTCCCACATCTTCATCTTCAGGTTTTTTAGGAACTCAGCTCCTTGTCTATGGAGACAAGTAAATCACCACCCAATCCTTCACATGCTTTATATGCGATATTTATGACTAATATCACTTATTCCTGCTGTTTATGAATTGTCATGACGCCACTGTTTACATCGTCCGCCCCACTGACACTACAGTAAAGCTAAGCTAACCCACACACACACACACACAGGCCTGCTATTTTACAAAAAGAGAGGCTGATAAAACTAGCACACAACCCCTGGTCCTGCACATACTCACCCCCTTTCCGCGAATGTGACTCGGTGCGGCTTGTCTCGGAGTATTTTCTGAGTATTTAGTTTCTTTTTCGGCTGTCTTGGTTTCAGTTCTGACAGCAATGCTAGCAACACATCACGCCCTGTCACTGGGCTCCGACCAATCATATTCAAGATCCACCTGAGTGACACGACAGGAGCCAATGAAACGTCGAGAGGCGGGGCTTACATGCTACCCTGCACAAACAGCGGAAATGATTGTGTAATTTTTTTTTTCACACTAAAATTTTTATATCCATACACTGAACTTCAAGATTGTATTAATACATACGTTTTTAAAAATTAATATGTATTTGCTATATTTATGCTGATATATTAATGCTACACCTTATACTTAATATAATTAATATATGAGTTCTGATTTTTTAGTTTTTTAAGGTAAATTTGTGGTTCAAAGTTCAAACTGTATGATTTAATAAATGAAAGTTTAAATTTTATGTTAATCGGGTTTTTTTCATTAATTTATTACACAAAATCATTACAATGAGATTCATATTAAAGGCTATTATATTACTAAACATATCATTAATTATGTTAGTTAGTTTGTTTTTAAATATGTAGGTCTAATATTAAATATATTATTGTTAATACAAGAGATTTAGCAAATAAATACAATATGCTAGGTCAAGGTACTGTACATTTGAGGTACGGTGCTTTATATATTAAAAATAAATGTAAAAATTATATATATATATATATATAATTTTTATATGTATTTTTAATATAAAAATATTTTTTCTTTTTATAAATATGTGGGCGGACGATGTAAACAGTGGCGTCATGACAATTCATAAACAGCAGGAATAAGTGATATTAGTCATAAATATCACATATAAAGCATGTGGAAGATTGAGTGGTGATTTTCTTGTCTCCAAAGACAAAGAGCTGAGTTCCTAAAAAAACCTGAAGATTAAGATGTGGGAATTAATGCAGGTGTTGTCCATATTTATTAATTTATTTTTTATATATTTATTTTGAAGTGGTTTAGTTGTTAGCATTATCCCCTTGCACCTCTAGGGTCTGGGTTCGATTCCCACCTCAGCGTCTGTGTGGATGGAGTTTCCATGTTCTCCCTGTGCTTGGTGGATTTCCCCCGGGGACTTTTCTCCCACAGTTCAAAGACATGCAGATTAAGCTAAATGGGGTTGTTTTTTTGGAATTGCTGGTAGTGTTTGAATGCACATGTGAATGTTGACTGGAGGTCCTACCACGTTTGTAAAACCAAAATAAATACAATGGTAATCACCACTGGCCTCCATGGTCCCCACACACACACACACACACACACTGCCTGGTCAAAAAAAGTCGCCATTTTAGAAGGGCCAAATTATTGGGCTGCATGAAGCAGATAAAACAACTAAGGACATTTAAAATTACTGGAAAAGGGAGCCCTTCAGAACATTCTCTAAACTTGCAAGGACAGTGCTGAATCCTTGTGTGGGGAAAAAATCATTAATGGAAATTACTTAAACACTTGGTGAAGTTGCATGGTAAAAAAATCAACAGAAAAAAAACAGAGCTGTGTTTAATAGTGGAGGTAAGAGCATTTTAATACTCACACAAAGTGTTGAGAACTCACAGGATTGGGACTAGACAGCTGTGTGGCCATAGAAAAACCTGACAAGCATAAAGTTTGGACTTTGGAGCAATGGAAAAAGGTCATGTCGTCTGATGAGTCCAGATTGAGCCTATTCCAGAGTGATGAGTGTGTCAGGGTAAGAAGGGAAACACATGAAGCGATGCACCCATCATGCCTAGTGTCCACTGTACAAGCATCTTGAGGCTCAGCAATGTTATGTGGCAATAAAATGCAGTCAGCTGATGAGCTTCATGTAGTAAATGACCAGGATATCACATCTATGGAGTTTTCTTCTCTGATGGTATGGGGTATATTCCACATTGTGTGCAAAAGTTGACTGGATAAAATCTTTTTTTTCTTTTTTTGACCCAGCAGTGTATATAATGCTGACATTTTATAAAAATATATTTGTTTTATTCTTTTGTCATTCAAAAAGTTCTGCGAAAAAAGAAGTCGTAACTTATAAAATTCTAATTTGCATCCCCAATAATAAGCTGCCAAAAATGTGCTGCATGGTAAAAATTTGCAACTTTTAGATGCATTTTGTTGTGCAGTTAAATTTTTTGTCACTATTTCCAAAAAATACCGTCTACATGGCGGATATGGTGTTGTGTGGCGTATTTGCAGTCTTCATTCATCTTACTTAAATACCCTATCATAATCAGGTTAAATGACTAATTACAGTACGGTGGGTATATCTGATTAAGTTCATTAGGAGGTATTTTGGATATGTACATACAAAAAGTGATAATAGCAGACGAATGTGGGATTGGTTGATGTTTCTGAGCAGTGAGCATGAGCATGTATGTGAGTTATTTCTTTTAGTCATTTACTGTTATTTGATCCACGCAGACAGAGAGAGAGAGAGTAATCAGATTTTGGACTGACATTGCGGTAACTCAGCACATGATCTGCTTTATTACTTCAGGTGTGCTGTGCACTTGTGGAAGATTCTAACATCCTAAAGTGTCATCAGTCAAATTCTCAAACCGTGAGCTCTAACGCAGTGTTTAGAAACACTCATTAAAAGGATCCTGTTATGTTGCATATTTATGATGTACAGTAGAGACTCTGTGACAGATGTAGTTTTACTTGTCCCTTGACGCTTCATTAATATTATGATATGGAAGAACACAGGATAAAACTTGTCTTCATCCTAAATTTCAGTTCACACTATTCCAAAATAGAAATATTAGTCTCCTTCATTCACGCAAAAGGCGACTAAACTGTTCCTTTTCTTGTTGCTGAGGTGGTAGGGGTGATACTCTTAAACAAACTGGTTGCACAGTACTTACATTTGAATGTTTCACTTAGACTTGTGAATGTAGTGTACCTTTAAATATGATTTAATTTTCACAAATATTACTTTTTCATTCTTTACAGTACAGCTTTAAAGTTAAATCATTACTACTCTTATGATATAAGGAGCCTCCTGTCTCATGTGCTTATCTGTAAAAAAAAAAAAAAAAAGATCCATCCTATAATCCTGCACATTAATTCCTTCTAATGGGATTAAGATTGTCGTTAATCTCCAAATATGCTTTTTGAGCAAGTCTAACATTCACAAGCTGTGTTGCAAAATGTTACAAATCACGCTTAGGTAGTGTTTTTATTACAAAATCCGACATTTTAGAAATTGCTCTAAATGCTGGGAAAGGTCTTGGGGATATGTATTCCCATAATGCACTGCGTGTAGTTCTAAGTAGTTCATCATAGCGACTTTGTAATGAAATTATGTAATACCATAGTGTAATCTTAAAGATCATATTGGATTTGTGTTCCTGTGTGCTTCGTCAGTATTTTTATAAATATAACAATATATTTATTGAAATTTTTCTTGAGCACAAAACGGAAAGAAAAAGAAAATAACAACAACAACAACAATAGCTCAGCACCCACATGAACATGAGAGGAAAGAAAAAACTATAAAGAGACTTGAAATTAATACATAGATAAGCAAATATATAAGGAAACAAACAAAAATAGTATTTTTACACTGGATTAGGAAATCCCTGTAATACAGAAGAAGATAACAAAGGTCCAATAAATGTAAAATAAGGGTCCCAGATCTTATCAGAAGGTATTCGTAGAAAAGTGTGACATGCAAAAAAAAAATTTCTAGCTGCAAAGGTCAGTAAGTTGAATAACCTCCTATGCATGGTATTTACAATACGAGTATTTGGAAGGCCAAGAATGAGGCACATAGGATCCAACTTAACTGAAACATCCAAAAATAACACCTAAATCTTCCACAATACCAGACCAATAACTCTGCAGTTTAACACATGACCAAAAACAATGGAGAAGGGTCCCATTCTCAGATTTACATTTGCAACAGGCTGGGGATACATGGGGCTCCATCTTATTTCTGAGAGCAGGTGTGATGTGTGCACGATGTAGAATCACAAACTGAGTAGCATCAGGTTTTAGTTCAGTGCACACAGATTTTTTTTTTTTATCTAAAGTGTCATCTAGTACAAACACTGCTTAGCAGGCTGATTATCTAATTAGGTACAGACATGCTATAATCCTTAAATTTACCTTGTTTTGTAAAATGTAAATCTAAGGACGTAAAATTAACATGTTGTGTTTCCAAGAACATACATAAAACAGTAATAGCAATAGTAATAAATAACGTTCATTTAGTCAAAGCTTTTTCATTTTGTGTTGAAGTTCTTTCCCATCTTTTGTATTTGTATATGAGCTCACAGATGTCCATAATTGGCTAGTGTTGCAGTGATTGACAGTGAAAAGAGTATATGGCCCAAGTGGCATGATTCAGACAGCATAGCCACGTTTGCTTTATTGACTCCTGGTCAGATGATGATAGGGTGAGTATTGCGCCACTCGGGAGGCCCTGAATTGCAGCAATTAATGTGTTGCTCTTATTGATCACTGGACAGTGACAAGGAGTCTTCAGGTCACCGGTACACAGGCCTTGTAATATGGCCAAATGCCGACTTCTAGAAACAAAACTGTACCCATTTAAAAAAAATTAAAACATAATTACAGGAGAATAATACAAGCTTTGATACAGAGGTTTACCTTAGTTTACGCGCCCTACATTCTCAAGACACACTATCCAGCATAACAGCATTACATTAGAGTTTACTCAGCCATGTGTTGTGACAGGTTGCGCCCATATCTAGACTGATCGTATTAAAGCAAGCTGATTGGCTGAACCGAGCAGAAGACGTCCCATCTCATTACTACCAAATCTTCATATGAGGTAATACGTCTCCTTGTGATGGATGCAAGGCTGGACTTCACTCGGAGAAAGTGGAAACTCCCATTTGTGCTCCAGGAACCAGTAGTGAGGTCATTCCTCAGGGGAGATTTGATTAAATTGATCTAGCTACTGGAAACCACACACACACACACACACACACACACACACATACACACAGATATTCTCTATGTCTCTATGGGCATTGCTTGTTCTTACAAATCCATTAGCTGCTATCTCTTGCAAATCTAGTAAAGAGGGTGTGTGTATGTGTGTATGAGAGAGACAGAAAGAGAGAGAGAGAGAGAGAGAGAAATGAGAATCCACCACCCTCCATAAGATTGCTGTTTCCATGGGAACGACAGGATACAGCCATCATGGTTTTCCAGAGATGTAAAGAAGGTATTGTGACTGGCATAAATTAATTTCCTGTTGTTTTCCTGAGTGGTAAATAAATCAAAGTCCCAGTGTGTGAGTGTGCGAGTGAGGCTGTTAAAGAGATTGGAAAATATTTTCTTTCTATATAGTATATAGCTGTACACATAGACAAGTAATACGGGTCAATACAAACATACACACGTTATCCCATAATTCTTGTACCTCCACAGCAGGCGATATTGTGTGGTTTTGTTCTGCATCAGTAGATGAAACCAGATCATGAGTTTAAACAACAAAAAAATGTGTGGTCCTGTTATTATTGAAGGTCGAGCTTAATTCCAGGCCAGAAAAATAAATTTTACATTAAAATTGTACCAAAATCACTTGAATTAAGCATTATATATTAGTATTATAAAAGTATTTGGCCAAACCTGCAGTGACATTGTATCCAAGAACATATACTTTAATATGGATTTGGTCCCCCTTTTGCAGCTCTAACAGCTTCCACAAGATTTTGGAATCTTTTGTAAATCACCTTAAATGCTGACGCACAATCAAGACTGCAGAATGTACAGTCTCTGCAGAAGCTTCCTACAAAATTTCTTTCTTTAGACCTGAATGAATCCTCAAAGCATCCACGTGCTCTAAAAAGCATTCTGCTGTTAGTCCGAGCACTATAATGTCTTCACCTCTGGGTATGTCATAGTACTTAACTGGAGGATAAAAGCCTAGCTGCTGTCTAGCTTTAAACAAAGGAGTATTGATTTACCCGAGGTCAATACTGAGGACATGCTCAGGTCAAACACTGTAGACAATACTATTTGTCTGGAATGTTTAGTTAAGGAATAGATATTCAAAAAGGTTTAATTTGAGAAATTATCTAAACGCATGGTAATAATAGGCATCAAGAGGTCCACAAATAAATTACAAGATTACTAGGTTGACAGTTTTCCCACAAAATAAGCAATATTGTTGCTGCAATATCCTAGGTGTGAGGGTATAATACAATTATAATATAAGCTCAGTCACAAATCCAACAACTTGCTTGGAGAAAAGTGAAAAGAATGAAGAAAGTAAAACTACACATGGATATGAGGAGAACAAAAAAAAAACACCCATCTATGCACCACTAATCTTCTGCAAAATCTAATCTCAGAAGCTCACAGTGAGTGACAAAAAAACAAGAGTGCAGGATCAGTAGTGGGTTTTTCCACACATATTGTGTTCTTTTATTAAAACAAAGGCTTAATGGGTTATTTAAAGGCTCATTAGATAATTAAGAGTGCTTAGTTTGCTAAATGCCTTTTCTGCTCAGAGTCTTTGAGGGGTACAATTAGCAAATGTTAAAGGTTTTTTAAAGTTTTTAAGTCATGGTTCATATCAGGATCAAACTATGAAATTGAATAACTGTATCTCTATGTATGAAATCCCTACATCTACAGTAGGCTATATCAGACCAGTTTTGCGTCTCCTGCGTTCCTGGGCTCTTGCACCATAAACCGGACCATGATAAAGCACTAGATGAAGATTACAATAATTCTGTGATGGTCTTGATGTTTAAAATTTGGTCATTTAAAACTCCACGTCATCTTTCCATATCCTGGATAGGATATGATATTTATGATGTGAGATTTATGGGAATTACATATATATTGCAAAAAAAAAAAATGAAGAGAAACACTTAGTCCTGATTTGATTTAAACCACAATGCACATACGAAGGGCATTCAAGTCAAACTGTGACTAAATGTTTCCTTAATTTTTTTTAATTTTTTTTTAGTTTGGATGTCATATCAAAGACAAGGTTCCTCTAAAAACTTGTGAACATACACCCACACCCACAAAAACACACACCTGCTGCTCTTGCAGACAAAGCCTTTGTCCTAATACATGCAAATGTGAGAATTTATTGATCTTCACATTACATTTTGTTACTTGGTTGGTGATGGAATAGAAACGTAATTTGCTTTATTAGGTTTTAGCAAACTGACTAGAGGCTTTGTGTATGAGAAATAAACTATATCAAATTACTGCAACTTATACCGTAGTGCTGTTAAATACTCAATTCTGATTGGTTGATTAATTTTCTATTACAGCAGCTTTGACAATGGTGCAGTGACAAATCACAAGTTAATAGTAATAATCATGTACTGACAGGTAAGTAGATGTAGCTAGCTTAAAAAAACGTGTGGCTAATCATTGGTATGTTGTGTTTTTTTGTGAAGAGAGATTACATCTATGAAAGGAGTCTCTAGTGTCAGTTTACCGGTCTCTCTCTACTTCCAGTTCTTCTTTACTTAATAAAACCTAAACCTCTTTGATGCTCTGCGCATGTCTGCTTCAAGAGAAATAACAATAAAAAAGGCACTTGGCTGCTTCGCTACACTCCGCCTGTGGGATTTATGGTTATTGCCATTGGCTGGTGGCTCATGACTGACAGTAATCTGTTTGCCCACCACCCAATGAACACAAGTATCGATCCCCGGCTGGGAACAGACATACCAGTCTGATTTAAATCTCAGGACTTGTCTGACAGTCACGTGGAAAACATCCAAGCCGAACTGAGTTAATATTTTCCAAGGTGAAAGAAGGATAGTGAACAAAGGAGAACAAGAAGATAGAGAAACAGAAGCACTAACATGTTAAACCCTCAGGCTGGTCATCATCCTCCTGCTGTGGCACAATCAACGATTTACTGTGTGTGTGAGACTTTTAAATAAGCTGCACAATTCAAAAATGCCTTCACAAATGAGCTTTTGTTTAAAGACTTAATGAGCAGCACAATTCTCTGCTAATGTGTCAAGGAGGTTTATCCTGTAACTGAATTGGGGGAAAAAAAAGGTACTGCTTTTTATTATGGTCCTGTTACTGAACTTTATTCGTATTCATCATTTATTCTCTATACCGCTTATCCTGGAGGCCTGGGGAGGCCTGAAGCTTATGCCAGGGGACTTTTGGCACGAGTACACCCTGGATTGGATGCCAATCCATCGCAGAGTGCACAAGCACATAAACGCACACTCATTCACATAATTTGGGAATGCCAATTAGCCTACTCTGCATGTTTTTGGCCAAAAGGCAAAGGAATAACATACAAACTCCATGCACACAGCTCCGAGGCAGGACTCAAACCCTCGACCCTGGATGTGCGAAGCTACAATGATACACCATTATGAGGCCACTTTATTATGTGGTTAATACTTCAGCTTTATAAGCAAGCTATAGATAAAAATCAATGCAGTGTTTTTAGTAATTGAGGCTTTTAATAATGAACTAAACTGGTCAATACTTATGTCATATCTGAAAATGTAACACAGGATTATAGTTAGGAAATACCAATAAATAATAACTTATTTTGCGAACATATGAACCCAGAAAAATAAGGTGTGTGTACAAACTTTATGGACTTAGTAGTAAAGGTGTGGGGGTGTTATGTAATGTCAATATCTGTATCTGTATCAGATCTGTTTAAAGCCCAAATATATGGATTCAGATTCAGTTTTAAATTTCAAGTCAAATAAATCTGAGTTTTCTTCCTTTCTTTCCTATTAATTTGTTCGTTCCTTCCTTCCTTCGTTTCTTCCTTATTTACTTACTTAAAGGGAAATGCTGTAAAAAAACAACAACTCTCAGTTAGACATGTCATCATGGTGTGTGAATTCTAGCACTAATGGTTCCTCAAACTCACCTACCTCCCTTTAATTAAACATTTCTCTCAATTTGTGATAGAAGAAGTATTTTGCTTAATCCTGCTTGCACTTTTATTATTTGTATTTGTCCCTGCCTGTTCCCTACTGAATTACATCATTATTAATTTAAATTATAAACAATATAAACATAAACATATTTCATAAAAATACAAACAAACATATCCAGGATTAAACCACTGTAAATGCATTGGACAGCATCAGTCTTTGATTGTTCTGACTGCACACTTAGTACATGAAAGAACAAACCTTTCCCTCATGCAGTTTCTTTGTTGCATGACATGGGATCCCAGTCAGAGTATTAACACGTTTAGAAGACAACAGAAAAAATTTCATTACAACTAACATATTCACATTTGGTTATTTTCAAGCTACTGATGCACAGAGATGTCAAGCCAGTATGGAAATCCTGGGTCACATGCTATGTATCAAAATGTATCAAAAACTTTGCTCATAAGACTAAATAATTAAATGCCTTATAATTTTTTTAAGCCTTTCTGGACTTCAGACAGAAAGCTCAATTAAAACCAAAGCATCTGGTGACTAATTAAGAAGTGAAGGCCTCTCATTGAGCCCTGTTCGGGGGAATAGTAATAAAAGGCAGAAGGAACATGCGACTCCCCAGACACACGCCAGAAACAAAAGCTGTCCTTTAAGCTCAATGCAACAGAAGGGGCCAGGCTTAGTCTTAAAATCTGCCTTGGCTTCAGTGCTGTGACTCCAGCGTGCAGGCCCAGCAGGAGGCTGGACATTATACGCCTACACAAACAAAGAGACCATGGTTTATGAACAGCACTGGTGTTTGTGGTTCTACTAAAGCCTCCAGGGTCTCCACAGAGGGATGTCGTCTCATGAGGAGACTAATATACACTTTGTCTGTCTGCACTAACGGTGATCCAAACACCTACAGTATCTGCCCAAACATAATGCATGACTCTAGACAGAATAGCCTTTTTGAAAAGTTTATCATTACATTTCAGTAATATTTCAAACGCATCTCCTTTTGCTGTCTTATAAAGTCAATATGTAAAAAAAAACACACATTATCATATTACAAAGAAACCACAACCAATGTGCAGCTTTTTTAAACAATAAGAACTAAACTTTTTCTCACCTTATAAAAGCAATGAAATCATATGTGAGAATTGTTTCACTTTCTCGTGTAGTTGGGAATATAATTGTGATACTGTAGCTATCGTCTGACCAAAAGAGTATTATCTGTAACCCAGAAGTGCTTTCGAGCCGTCTGTAACAAGAGACGAGCTTTGATCCGTTCATTTTTCTGCAGAATCAGGCCTAAAGGAATTGTCCACTCTGGCAATACAGCTTTAGCACACAAGAAAAACATGCATAAAACCAGCACAGTAACAAGACACGATCACTTAAACCTACTATATGATAATATAATTAGAGTAAAAAAAAATAAAAATAAAAACTTCTTGGCTTCCTATAATTTATGCAATGTTGTCTTGGTCTTTTTAAATTATGTACAATTTCTATCAGATAACTGATTCACGAATAATAAGAACAAACAATAATCTGTAAACAGTACACAGCTTCAGGCTGTTTGGAAGGGCATAAGGGCACGAGGGGGCGGGGTTTCTAATTTGCACAATTATGTCATACATCCTGAGGGGAAATGTTCTTACATCACTTTGTTGCTTACACTATTTCTTTTATATTTTATACAATGCAATTTTTTTTTTTTTGGTGGGGGGATGGGGGGCGGTTGAATTGTTCTATCCAATGTTTTGTCTAATATTGAAAGCAGATTTTGGTCTTAGAATCAACTGTACTCTGGTATTTACAGAGCCCCTCTGGTGACATTGGGGGAAAAAAATCTGTGGCCACAGCTAAGGTGTGGCCACAACACAATATCTCATTCACCCTCATTAAACTATCTCATCTCCACGTGTTATTAAGTTGTGGCCACAACATAGTATCTCATCCCCATACTTTAGTAAGTCATGGCCTCAACATCCTATATCATTCCCATGGCTTAGGAAGTCATGGCCACAATATAGTATCTCGTTCCCACGCCTTAATAGGTCGTGGCTACAACATAGAATCTCACTCCCACGCCTTGGTATGTCATGGCCACAACATAGTATCTCACTCCCACGCCTTGGTATGTCATGGCCACAACATAGTATCTCATTCCCACGCCTTGGTATGTCATGGCTACAACATACAGTACTCTTCTATTTAGCTTGGATTAGTTTTAATAATGAAACAAGAAAGAAAGTGTAAATTGTTCTTGTTGAAGCGTATTTACGTTGATCCTTTCTAAAACGATATGTTATTACGCTATTTTAACGCTACGTTATGAGCTAGCGGACATTTTACCGCTGTGAAGCAGCGCTGCCATGGCAACCTGACCTACCCTAGGCGCTCGCGCGACTCCAGCGCGAGCGCACGCGTAGAGGAGGCTGTAATAGATCGCGTGCGCGCGTCGCGTGCACGTTAACGCACAGTCATATAGATCACCTGTGAACAGATCTACCTGCGTGTATAGATTTTATAGCCTGGCGTGGTGAACACTGGTGAAAACCGGCGTTAGCGTGGCATGCATGTGCGTGCATGGAAGGGGAAGGCTGGCTTTGACTTCCCGCCCCTCATTCATTCATTCATTCTGCCGAGGACACTGAGAGAGGACGGACCTCTGAGGAAGAAAGAGGAGAGGAAAGAGGGCAGAAGAGGCCACCGTCCTTTTCTTTTTCTTTTTTTCTTTTTTTTTTTTAAATACATCGTGAAGATCTATTAAGGAAAAGGAGTGGATGCGCGATTCAGGCCCGGTGCGCGCGCCGGCTATGCGGGAAGCGTAAACCGGCGACCGCCGCCTCTCTCTCTCTCTCTCTCTCTCTTTCTGTCTCTGTCCCTCTATCTGTCTCTCTCTCCGTTTCACGAGCATCGGTGATTTATTGGGTGAGACCGGGAAAAGCGGCCTGTCGCGTGCGTTAAAATATGGATGCTTTCTTTACAGAGGTGAGTTAATTAATAATAATAATAATAATAATAATAATAATAATAATAATAATAATGCTTGCATCCTAAGAGATAATCTAGCATGCAAATATGATTTAATGTATGTACAGATGCATGCAATATCTACAGTGCAGGGGTGTGTATGTATAAACTATATTGCAGATGGCATTAGGATGATGATGATAACGCATATTTCCAGTAAAACAAGATGATATTTGTGAGGAACGTGAGGAGAAATTTAGTGCACCTGCACGTTGCACGTTTTAATGTATCCAAGATTAAATGGCCCATGCATTTAGGTCGAGTGCATGCACTGTCTGTCTTTATATATATTTACAGCTTATACATATGTGCACAGTTTAAAACACCAGTCTCCCATTTGCTGTTCACACCCACACCGCGGATGTTTAAATAGGATGGATGGAAGGATGGATGGATAGCATCCCTTCCATACACAGGCCTGGTTTATAATATCACACCTAGACACTGTGCTACAGTTAGAGTAGTTTCAGGTTGCTCTGTAGCTGTAAAAAAAAAAAAAAAAAAAAAAAAATTAGTGATATATGTGGAGATTAGTATTGAAGGGTGTGCTGCCAGGGGTTGGTGTTGAAAAGGAGGAGGATGGGGAGGGTGGTGTTGACTTAAAGGGATGCAAAGATATAAGGATGGGTTTTTATTGCTGTCTTTTGAGCCTGGTGTAAAAAATGCTATGATTATCATGTGAATTAAGAGTCATTTTTATAGAGTTACGGTCATGCTATTAGATGCTTAGGCAGCACATTGGCTCAGTGGTTAGCACTGTCACATGCACCTTCTGTGTGCATGGATTTTGCATGTTGCATTTCCTCCTACAGTCCAAAGACATGCAGATTAGGCTAATTGGTGTCCCCAAATTGCCTGTAGCATGTGAGTATCGACTGGTGGTCCTACCAGGGTCGTAAAAATGGGAATAAATACAATGGTCACCATTGTCCTCCATGGTCCCTAGCTGAACTACAGAGGTTTCTTGTTAATTCACGTAACTGTCTACCTACCAACTTTTTGCCCAGTGAGTTTCCATTTGATTAGGGCTTCATGCTGATGGTTCTACCTGCCATGTGACCTAGCTAATAAATTGATGATTTATTCACTCATGACAGATCATAACGTGAAGCAACATGTCATTCTTAGGGGTCAAAGATTAATCTGTCCCCCCCATGGGACATGCTGGGACACACCCCTGATCATTTAAGACATTTAAGGCTTACTGGTGCGCATAAGCCACACAAAAGCAGTTCTGAAAGATGCTTATCACCGTCCTGAGACGATTTATCTCCTCCATACTTCCAGATTCCATCACTGCACTCTTTGTATCTCTGACTGTAGTGGTTGTGGCCCTGATATCACAGCTTCTGTCTCTCAGTGAGACTAAACCTCCTCGTGGTCCCAGTTCCCTTAAAAGCTTAAAAACATTTGACCTATCAAGCATGTACACTATTTATTACAAAAGGAGTCAAACAATAAGACGGCTTTGAATCGAAAGTGAATGGAACATGCAAAATGCAAAATCATTCCATTTTCACCTCAAGTTGATTTGTTCTGCCTCTGAGGTGAGATTCACTGTAGGTCTTAAGGATTTTTAAGAGTTAATTAAGCAATCTTGTAAATAACTGCAAGACTGGTGATATCAGAACTATTTTCTATCATTGTGTATTGTGTGTGCCAAGGTATGCAGGATTAAATCTTGTTCTGCAGTGGGAATTTATATCACTGCAGGTCTGATCTGGCACTGCATGGTGGCGTAGTGGTTAGCACTGTGGCCTCACACCTCTAGGGTCAGGGGTTTGACTCCCATGTTCAGGTCTGTGTGCATGGAGTTAGCATGTTCTCTGTGTGGATGGTGGGTTTCCTCGACTTATTTTGGTTTGCTCTAACAGTCCAAAGACTCGCAGATTAGGCTAATTGGTGTTTCTAAAGGGTCAGTAGTGAATGGGTGTGTGTGTGTGTGTGTGTGTGTGTGCTTCTGTGATGGTTTGGCATCATGTTCAGGATGTATCCTGCCTTATGCCCTGAATACCCTACGATCCAGGTCTCTGGCAACCCAAAAGCAACCACATGGTTGCTGGTCTTCATTAGTAATTCACTGATTGGACCAGCGAGGTTAATTGAAGGGAAGAAATCTGTAAAACATCTTTCCATTCTGCCCTGATGTAGTTATTTTCTGCTCCAATCAGCTGTTTTAGCTAAATACTTAACACGACCCCAAAAGAGGATCCGCTACTGATGCCTCACTGAGAGTATTTCTTTCAGCTCGGTTCACTAAAATTCTTGGGATCGACCTCTATTTGTTACTTGACAACCCCTGTCTCTATCACATCACTTGTTCACTCACTGGGGCAATTTTGTGCCACCGATCCACTGTTCATATTAGCATTTTATTTATTCTACATTAACATCTGCTTTTGAAATCCAGCTTGCTCTTAGATGTCTACATGACCTGAGATATATGCTCACAACTTACGGTTTGACATCATGACATCATGAACCTGTAGAATCTCTTTGTCGACTTGTCGCCATGTAAAAAAAGCAAAAAAAGGAACAATAATGGTAAAAATAATAATAAAATAAAGTAGCACTGACAAGTGTGTTTTTAAGATTTAAGTTGAAAATTGGTATTTTTTTATATGAATTGTACAAGTTTCTATAAGTGACTCTTGTTTAATCAACAGTTTCATTTGTCAGCTAGTTTAGAATTTAGAATAATTAATAACAAATATAAACAAATTATTTAAAAATGAAAGGTAAGAAAATGTCAACATTTTACAAGGATAACGATTCAGTACTGGAAAATCAGCTGCTTTCAATCAGTTTGTAATCTTTTTAATTATAAAAAGTCATAAATGTTATATTATTATAAAAATATCTTGATAGTAATTGTACTGGTAAATTGTTGCATTGTAGTGCATATCATCATACTGCACAGTGCTCATGTTATTAGTATTGTGCACATGTGATAATATGTGTGTCTGTGTGTGTGTGAGAGAGAGAGAGAGAGAGAGAGAGAGAGAGCGAAAGAGATCAGGGCGTGGTTTAGTTGTGGAATTCTGACGCTTGTGGTTGCACACACACCCCCTCTCTCCATGATTAGAAGGGCAGAGTGCAGTGAGGGGGATTGGAAAGGATCCAAAAATATGCAAATTAAGCCTCATTAGACATGAGTGTGTGGATCAAACGTCCAGTGATTGAAAACGCAGACCGCCACACACACTCCACACATACTCATGCAGGCACATTCCATACACTGTTCATAACCAGAGAGAGAGAGCGAGGAAGAGAGAGCAATAGGTCAAGTGCAAAAGTTATCCGTAGGATAAAATAATATATAACATTTTGTACCAAGCTTAAATTGCGGTAATTCTTAAAAATATATAATAGACCAGACATCCTAAGCGAACATAAATTCTTTGGTGCTGTGTTACTGACCCTTTAAGATCATCGACATCATCAGCTGGTCACTTTGTTAGATAGGGATTGTCCTAAGTTGCCTCCCCGTGGTGGTATGTCTTATTATCTGTGTGTGTGTGTGTGATTAGAATGTTGCTGGAAATGGTCAAGGGTCAGAGTCAGCTCTCGTTCTTCTTTAGCGTGAGTGCTCTAACATTGTGTGCTGTTAGCAGCTTTCAACTTAACTACTCTCACGCTCTCTCTCTCTCTCTCTCTTTCCCTTTTCCTCTCACTCTTTCTTGTTCGGGTTTTAGGCAGGATGTATGACCTATTTTCCGAAAGCAGCTTTGTCTTAGGGAATGCCTTGATTTGTGCCTTTCTCTCTCTCTCTCTCTCTCTCTCTCAGTCTACACCTTTCTCTATATACTGCATTCTCCTCCTCTTTCTCCATCCTTCTCTGTTCATCTCTCAGTCAGGTGCTGACCAAAGAACTTCTCATATTGTCTTTTTTCATCTTTCCTTTTCTTCTGTCTCTGTGTTGTGTTTGCTTGGTGATGGATGTGATGGAGAGCTGTGTGAAAATGTCCATCATTGGATCAATGCATGTTAGTGCTACAGAATATAAGTGAAATATTCAGTTTCCGTTATAGGGGCGGATCCTGTGACCTCGACACGATCTTTGACGCACTGGTGTAAATTTGGTTGTGGAGTAGATTCTTATTCTGTGATCACTAGTATAAACCGAGACGTGCATGTGCGTGCGTGTACTGTATGTGTTTTATTACCTTAAGAGAAAATTGTCTTGACTCATGGCAGCAGTGTCCTCATTTTTATACATGGATGTACAGTACATTTGTCTGTTATTACATGTCACATCTAATACTTGTATCCGTTCTTTCATTAAGCCAGTGGATGCGCCATTTTAAACTTTGTTTTAATAGACACTTGACGGGCTGCTTGGAATTCAGGAGAGGTTGTGTGCTCCTTTTTTGGTGTAAATTGGAGCGGGAGACACAGAAGGAAGAAGGACAATAAGACAGAGGGAGAAGGGGACAGAAAGCGATTTACTGGGTCATTTCATTCACGTGTCACTCCCTTTTTAACATGGGAAATGTCTGAGAGAGAGAGAGACATACAGCAAGACATGAAGACGAAGGGAGAGAGAGAGGCAGACAGCAATAAAGATAAGAGAACAAGACAGAGAGAGAAAGACAGCAAGACATGGAGAGAAAAAGACTGGCAGACAAACATAGAAAAAGAGAGAGCAAGACGGAAGAGAGAGACAGATACAAAATGTCACAAACATAGATAGACAGGAAGAAAGAGAGAGAGAGAGACAGACAGGAAGACAGAATGACAGAGACAGAATGACTCTTAGACAAAGAGAAAAAGGGAGACAGAATGATAGACAGACTGTCGGACAGACCGAGAGAAGAGAGACAGTAAGACAAAGGTAGAGATAGACAGAGAGAGAAGAGAGACAGATAGACAGCAAGTCACAGAGAGAAAGAGGCAGGCAGATAGACATAGGGAGACAGCAGCAAAGAGAGAGAGAGATAGACAGGGAGACAGAATGACATAGACAAAGAAAAGAGAGACAGATTGCAAGACAGACAGACAAAGTCAGACAGACAGAGAGAAGAGAGAGACACATAGACAGCAAGTCATAGAGAGAAAGAGGCAGTCTTTCTAGAGATATAGAGAGACAGCAGCGAAGAGAAAGAGAGAGATAGACAGACAGGGAGAAAGAGAGAAAAAAGAGTGTATATCACATTACACGTTACAGTGTTTATTCCTTACCTATTAGTGTGTATGTGTATGTTCTATGTAAGGAGTGTACTGTACTGTACTGTGCTATGTGGACGTGTTTATTACTGTTCCTCTGCTCACTGTGAGTCGATGATTACAGGTTCGAATGCGGTTGTGATTTTTGATTATATGTTGTAACGCCTCTTGGCTCTTAACCGTCTGTCGAAAGAGTGGAGGAAGAAATAGAAACCGGAACCATACGTCAACGTTTAAATTCAAAAACATCACGCCTAAAATGACGTGAGCTCCGAAATCTCTGCTCCCGGTGTCACACTTTAACCAGATGTGGTTCGTCTTTCCAGCTGCAGTTAAACATATTATTACGACATCATAGGTAATGAGAGGATTCTGGAAAAAGATTTCAGGTTGTGTGTGTGTGTGTGTGTGTGTGTGTGTGTGAGAGAGAGAAAAAAAATCACTGGTTTCACTCAGTATGACATTTTGTTACGTTTGTGACAGCTGTGTGGGTGTATGTTATTATTTGGACGGAACGTCCATGTGAGAGCAAAAGTTAACGCACTTTTATGAATACAAATGCACTTATTTGTAAAAGGTTTTAAAAAAAACTTTTTTTCTTCCACTCCACAATTATGTACCACTGTATGTTGGTCTATCACATAAAATCCCAATAAAATACATTTACGTTTGTGGTTGTATCACGACAAAATGTGGAAAAGTATGAATACAGTTCAGCTGTGTCCTTATTGTCTATTTGTTATTAAAAAAAACAACCACACAATAAATGTAATCATAAGTGTATTGTGCCATGCCATAGTGAATTACAACATCTTGCTTCTCTTAGCCTATTGTACGGTATAGCGCTTATTTCAGTCACACCAAAATAACATTTCCTGCAAATTTTAAATTGATCAAATTCCGAACACAAAGAGCAGACTTCTACTCTGGGACCACGACATGAAACCATGTCCTTTTCAAAACAACCAAAAAAGTGAGTCTGCTAGTGTGCTAGCCAGAAAATCTAGCTAGCTTGCTAGCTAGCATGTTACTTACACAGCAAATCCAGAATGTACACACAGCAGTTTAACAGAAAGTGCACAAATTGTTACAGAGCAGTCTTGGAAATACCTGAACCCTTTGTTGAAACCAGTTTTGAGCTACAAGGTTACAAAGATTTGTTCGGGTTGTTTTTCCTTCTCTGCCTTCATGAGCAAGTGTTTCTCACAGACCAAATGATGGTCCCTCAGTGTAATTAACACTCTATCCATTAAACCAGTGGCTTACAGTTTCCTGATTTAGCTCGGACGCTTTCCCCTGCGGTTTCTATAATAACGAAGAGGGCTGAAGTGGCTGCGTGGGCGTCCGCGTTATCCTGCTGATTATGGTGTTTATGGGCTGCCATTTTAACAAATCGCCTCACGCGTCAAAGCTATGTGTCTCTTCTTCTTGCTTCTTCTTGTGAAGTGTCAGAAAGTCAGAATAATTAGGAGCACATCGTAAAAGATAATATTCTTCTTTAGCCTCTGTGGAATTTTGAGCTGATTTCCAGAATGTAGGTTAAGCTACATGGATGGTGTGTGCGAATATTTATTTGACTATTTTTTTTATTCCCTTTTCATACTTTCTTCCTCCTAGTGTACTGTAGACATCCCTGTGACCGAACATGTCTGAACTTCTCATTCCCCCGTTCTCTCATTTATATTTTAAAAGCTGCTAGGAAGTGCAAAGTGCAGAGCCTGGGCATTTTTATCCTGCTGCATTAACAGTTATGTAGTGGAGAGGAGATGAGAGAGGACTAAGAGAAAAAAAAGAAAGGCAAAGAGGAAGATAGAAAAGAGAAAATAGCATGACGATTAGCGACGATGCCCATACGTTACATACGTTTTCTTTCTGCCAATTCTGTATTTTTTTATTGACAGGTTTCTGTCCCTGTCCTGTGTTTCCCTCTTGGACACGCCCATTTCCTTATATGGTCAGTGATTCCTGTTCTTGTTCCTCATAATTACTAGCGCTGTAAGTGTCACAGGATTAAGTTAATTGTTAAAAAGTAAAGTGAGGACACACACGCACATACTCTCCACCAACATGTCAAACACACACACACACACACACACACACATATGAAGGGTTGTTTTAGTGTAACGTAATGACTTCACC
>JAOVVA010000012.1:6646929-6658275 GCA_028565275.1 Leiocassis micropogon | reverse complement strand
TTAAGTGTGACAAACATGCAAAAGAATAAGAAATCAGGAAGGGGGCAAATAGTTTTTCACACCACTGTATATACTGTATATTTGTAAATCTTGTGTATGTACAGTATACGCTTTGTAACATGGTGTCTGCTGGTGTTCTGTTCAGGGAGATAGTAGACAACCACGAGAAGGAGAACGCACTGAACATCATTACAGATGAACGAACATACCAGGTGTTTGCAGAGTCACCAGAAGACGCCAGGTAGCGTTGTGATCCATCTCACTACCTCTATAAAGGGTTTCACATCAGAAACAAAGGTAATATGATACCAAATAGCATAATTTCATCATCATTTAATCAATATATCAGGAGTGACATGATTTTTTAGCAAATCATAGACAACATGATTTATTATTTTTTTACTTATCTTAAACATGACTGAGCAAGGAATTCACAAATAGGAGGTCACAGAGAAGAAAAGAAACAGCACAGATATATATGATCAGGTGTATTTATGTTTGATTTCATCATTCCCATGTTCCGGTCACGGTAAAATTGACGCATTTTAAGTAATGGTAACTTTGGTAACTTTTGGCATATCCAAAAACCCAAATGCGCAGTTTGTTGGATGAAGCCTCCCCAGTTAACAAATGTTGATGGGTCATTAGCCCCTTTTCAACCAAAGTGAACCAGGTGCTACTGTAGGTCATGTCTGGTTCAAAGCCAATTCAATAGTAAACCAAGAACTGGCTTTGTATTTCCATGTGCTAGAGAGTCAATTCATTACGTCACTGTATCCAGCAATGCAGCAATGCTAGAGGCAGTGCTAGCGGCAATGCTAGTGCTAGCGGCAATGCTAGTGTAAAAAAAAAAATGCTAGCAGCAAGCTCAATAACAGTGGCGAACTTCAACATGGCTTTGTGAGCAGCTCTCCTGACTTTTTTTTATTCCTAGAAAGCATTTGAGCGCCCATAGCATATTGAGTCTATTTGTTAAAACATAGCAGTCACAAATTTTTAGTTGGTAGTGATCATCCCGCCCCTAGCCCCTGACGTAAACAGGTCTTTGTTCTAGTCCAAAGTGTTGGTGCCACCATGGAACCGTGTTTTGTTTTGTTTTCTGTCTGAGGGCCGGTGCTTTTGCTCTCTGAAAACAAAGAACTGATTTGAAATTGGGCACCGACTCTGAACAAGCTCCGTAACCGCCTTTGGTGGAAAAGGAGTAATTGACCAATTGTCCGTGCTGCTTGGGTTCTAAGGGATGAAATATAATACATAAACTGTAAATTATTCCATCAGATAATTTGTGGTCAGACAAGAGTAATGCTTATTTTTATCACTGTGTGTGTATGTCTCAGTGGTTGGTTTACAGTGCTGAGTCGGGTCCACACTGCCACCCCAGAGCAGCTACTGGAGATGTCCCATGAGCAGGCAAACCCTAAGAATGCTGTGGTATGTAGTTTTTACAGATTTTGCTCCGTGTAGTAGAACACGTGTAGTAAAACAGGATTGTTCTCAGCCCTGGTCCTGAAGGAGCCCCTGTCCAGCACATTTCAGAATTCTCCCAGCTCCAACCACACTAATTAACTAATCAACTTTTTTTTTTTTGCCCTTAACCTTTTCTGAATTGAATTGGGTGTGATAGAGCATGGCAAACAAATCTTCAGGATGAGGCTAGAGAACCATTGGTTACAATAACATTTATCATAGATTTGCATTTTTCATCACGATCATCTTCAGAATATTTAACATAGAAGGTGTTCAAAGATTTGAAGATCAACACATCTCCTGGACTATTTTCCTCTCCCTTTCTGTCTCAGGGCACGCTGGATGTCGGATTGATCGACTCTGTGTGTGCATCTGACAATCCGGACCGGTGAGTCTGCCAGCGCTCGCTTGATAAATCTCAATTCGACAGATTAGACAGAACGTGTTGATTAATTTTCTCTAAAAGGAGGTCTAAACGTAGTGCTGTCTGCATGTTAAATCTGTGTTTCTACCCGGCAGACCAAACTCGTTTGTCATCATCACGGCGAATCGAGTGATCCACTGTAACACGGAGCTGCCGGAGGAGATGCACCACTGGATAAGCCTCCTGCAGAAGCCCAAAGGAGACACCAAGGTTGACGGCCAGGAGTTCTTGGTTAGAGGTCAGTCCTATATCCAAGTATGCATTTGATACTAGAAAAGAATTCCGTCTAAAAGACAGGTAGCAGGCATAGTGAAACGAAAGGGCCTTTTTTATGAACCAGGCTGGCTGCATAAAGAGGTGAAAACAGGAGCCAAGAGCAGTGCGCTGAAACTAAAGAAGCGCTGGTTCATTCTGACCAACAACTCCTTGGATTACTACAAATCGGGCGAGCGAAGCACATCCAAGATGGGCACGCTGGTGCTGAACAGCCTCTGCTCTGTCGTCCAGCCTGACGAGAAGGTGTTCAAAGAGACAGGTGATAAACCGATATGACCCTGAATGTAGCGTTAAGCAGGATGGAAGATGTGCTTTTAATAACAGTTAAATTCTAGGTTACTGGAACATCGTGGTTCACGGGAGGAAACATTCCTACCGGCTCTACACCAAGATGCTGAATGAGGCCATGAGATGGGTTTCGGCTATTCAGGGCGTCATCGAGAACAAGGCGCCAATTGAGACGCCAACGCAGCAGCTCATCCGAGACATTAAGGTAAATTCTGGGATACATTTTCATCATATAGGTGCAAACTAAATTCATGAAGTCAATAATGAAAGATTGACTTTGTCTCGGAGAAACTAAATTTTATTCGAGCATTTCTCCATTTTTAAATTTTTTTATTTGACTTCCCATGTAGGAGAACAGCGTGAATTCGGAGGCGGTGGAACAGATGTATCGCCGAAACCCTATCCTACGCTATACTCAGCATCCCCTGCACTCGCCCCTGCTGCCTTTACACTACGGAGAGATCAGTGATAACTGTAAGTGCTTAATGCATGCATGAATAGTCATCAGCTTCTCTCTATGAATTCATCTTTTTGAAAATTATTTTCTTCAATCTTCAGTGCAAAAGGGGAAGGGCTACGGCAGCCTCCAGGACGAGGCGGTGAAGATTTTCAACTCTCTGCAGGAGATGGAGATCGTCTCGGACCCAGTGGCCATCATCCAGGGCATCCTGCAGACCTGTCACGACCTGAAGCCGCTTCGAGATGAGGTCTACTGTCAGCTGATCAAACAGACCAATCATGTACCTCAGCCCAACAGTCCTGGAAACCGCGCGCACTGGCACCTGCTCACGTGCATGAGCTGTACGTTCCTGCCGAGCCGCGCCATCCTGCGCTACCTGCGCTTCCACCTCAAGAGGTCAGACATACCTCACACTGCAACACCTCATAATCAGAATTTAACAATACCTAATGTACTGTATCAAGCTCTAAATATGTTACTAAAAGCAGTCCTGACCTGATACCTGATACAACAGGGTGAGGGAGCGTTATCCTGGCACCGAGATCGAAAAGTACGCCCACTTTATCAGCGAGTCTCTGAAGAAGACCAAAGCCAGGGAGTTTGTGCCCTCTCAGGAGGAGATCGCCGCCCTGCTGACCAGACGCGAGATGACCACCACTGTGTACTGCCACGGAGGAGGATCGTGCAAGATCTCCATCAACTCCCACACCACTGCAGGAGAGGTGAGAAAGAGAAAAAAAAAATGGTACAGCACTCAAAATTTTATGTTTAATCGCATTTTACATTTCTCATGTTAGATCTTAATCACCTTCGGTATCTGTATCTGTGTCTGTTTGAAGGTTGTGGAGAAGCTGATCCGAGGTCTGGCAATGGATAACAGTCGGAATTTATTCTCCCTGTTCGAACACAACAAGGTGGAGAGCCGAGCTATCGAGAGCCGCATCATCGTAGCAGACATACTCGCCAAGTTTGAAAGGTGCACAGTTTCAAGAAGAATAAAATCAAGAATGTTGTACAATAAAAATGTGTATATATTTCTCCAAATCTTTGAAAGATTATTTGACGTTATTGCATACTTTTCATCTCCTGTAGGTTGGTAGGAAGTGAGGAAGAGGAAGAGGAAGGCCCTTGGCGGCTTTATTTTAAACTCTATTGCTTCCTCGATGTGGACAGCATGCCCAGAGAAGGAGTAGAGTTTGCCTTCATGTTTGAACAGGTGAGCATGCCATAACATCAACTCTGTTAGTTGTCTTCGGTTTCCATCTTAAACAATCCCACCTGTAATTACTCCTCAGGCCCATGAGAGTCTGATCAGTGGCCATTTCCCGGCCTCCGAGGAGACGCTGCAGCATCTGGCCGCGCTTCGGCTGCAGTACATCCACGGAGACGTGGCGCGCACTCCATGGAGCCTAAGCAGCGTGTATCCCGTGGCCCGCCTCCGCACCCGCATCCTGCACTCCACCAAGGTTGGTGGGTCCGGTGGGGTGGGAATCGCAGGCTTGGGTCCAGGAGGTCACACACTCGAGAGGAGAAGGACCAGCTTCCTGGATGGGACGCTGAGGCGCAGCTTCAAAACCGGCTCGCTAAAGAAGCAACGTGAGGAAGAGCAGATGCTGGAGATGTTTGTTAAGGAGGAGATGTCGGCCACTTTGACCAGCGTCCTGGAGAAATGGAACCGCCTGCAGGGGATGCCTCAACACCAGGCTATGCTCAGCTACATGACCATCATCAAAGAGTGGCCCGGATATGGCTCTACGCTGTTCGATGTTGAGGTGAGGTTCAATATCGGGCGCAGAATCAACAACAGCAGCAAACTATTGAAAACTGGTTACATTTGTATTAAAATGTAACACAGCACTATGCCATGTTTATGTATCTCACTATATTCGAAGGGGGAGAAGAACTAATGGTGGGTCAGAAATGAACACAATCTAATGGTTTATATTGATATTAAACTGGGGATTTTAACAGATTTATATGTTAAATGTGTTTGTGTGCAGTGTAAAGAAGGAGGTTTTCCTCATGACCTGTGGCTTGGAGTGAGTGCAGAAAATGTGTCTGTGTATAAGAGAGGAGAACCCAAACCACTCGAGACCTTCCAGTACGAGCATATTGTCTTCTTTGGTGCGCCGCAGCCCAGCACCTACAAGATAACCGTTGACGAGAGGGAGATGTTTTTTGAAACTCCTCGGGTGAGTCCGGGCCAAAGTTGTCATGTTCTGAATATAGTTTTGCCGTAGCTGATAGATAATTTAAATGTCTTATTAAAGTATTGTGTTAAGTAGGAATGATCTTTTTGCAAAAAATCTGTCCATGTCATTAAGCTCTGCTCCGTGGCAGAGCCGGTATTTAATATGCTTGTCCTTGTGTGTGCCTGAAGGTTGGTGAGATCACAAAGATCATGAAGGCCTACATCAACATGATCGTCAAGAAGCGCTGCAGCGTCATGTCCGTCACCAGCACTGGCAGCGCATGGATGAGGTGATCTACACCAGCCAATTGGATGACAGAATTGTGAGCGATAAAATTACCAGCCAGAGAAAAAGTCCTTGTGTTGAACCAGGAAACATGAGCACATGTAGTGAAAAAGAAAGAGCAAGAAATTCAAAAGTCTCCAATCAGCTGGACCACAGTTTATTTGGTGATACTTCTTCACACTGCTAAAAAGCACAAGAAATCCTGCAGTCCTGTGATGTGAACCCTTCCTTAATGCTGGCACCACCATTGCTGGCCTTCTCTCTTATCTCCACTTCTTCTGTCTTTCATCCAATCCTTTTCAATCTCGTGATGTTCTCGATGAACGTTGTGCAAGTTTGTGCTCCTTGCTACTATTTAAACATTGTTTCCTCACGTTCCAGAGTCCATAATGTGGGGGACATTATGAAAGTGAACTCCTCAGTAAGAGTCACACTGAGAGCCATTTTTATGAGCCAAGGAGACTGGCCATGTATTTGTTTATTTATATATTTATTTATCGATTGATTACAGATCAGTGTCAGTACAACTCAACTTTGGTCAATTCAACTTAAATCAATGGAGCGCATTTGAGTTTAAATCTAATAAGCTCACCCCAAGTAAACTCAGCTGAATTCAACTCAATTCAGTTCAGCTCAAAAGCGCTCAACTCATCTTGAGCTTATCTGAACTCAAATCAGCTCAGTTCAGGTTAACTAAAACCAATGTAGCTTAAGACAAATAAATTAGCTGTAATCAAACCAGCTAATCTCAACAACACAGCTGGACTCAACACAGCTCAACTCAAACCAACTTAACACAGATTAGCTTAGCTCACATGAACGTCAAGTCAAATCAACTCAACACAGATCAACTTTGTTCAGGTCAACTCAATACAACTCAACACAGCTCAGATTAGCTCAGATCAACTCAACAGCTCAACAGCCCAATTCAAGTACTCCACACAACTCTAATCAGTCTGGATCAACCCAAATCAACGCAACGGAATCATATCAACTCAACTCTGCTCCTCAATGCAACATGCAACTCAGATCAGCTCAACTCCTCTTCACAAGGACTGATCAAAGACAAGAAATGGGGAGTGTTCACCCACTAGGGTCACTATAACAATGATTGTGTAACTCTACTGATACCAGTGTGTACTAAATGATTTTTATGTATAACATATCACCATCAAAATATATTTTATACTGCAGTGAACGTCCGGACACACCATTTACCGGATATACGTTAAATCTGCAGGCGCAACAAACACATTCCTGTATTGTACACACCAATGCACAAATACAGTAGTCTACTGAACAGCGTGAATGCACAACAGTTTTAAAAGTCTCTACATACCTCCATGTCCCCAGTATGCCAAGCCAAAGCTAAAGACTTACCACTGAGAGGATATATCAGTATTATACCAAGCAGGGCCAGTGTTAGACTGGGGACATTCACTTAACCAGCGCACAGATTTGTTTTGTCAGTGGTGACCTTTAATCAGTAATTTTTGATCAAAATGAATCAGGATGGTGTGTACCATGTGACATTAATTTGTATATACAGTATGGACAAAAAGGATGTTTGTGAATGCAAGCGTAGGTGCTGAACTCCTTTGTTAAACAAACCAGTATTGATACTTTAAAACCTATTCTTAGGATTGCTAACCATTTTTCCACTCAAGTGTTGTTTGCGAAAGTTTATGAAAACCTGTTTAAGCTGCACAGTACAACTCTGGCCAAAGTTACAGTAGCAAGAGAAAGCTAATCGCTAAATCACGAGACGAGAGCCTTTTTTAAATAAGTGCAACACAAGACATACAGAAGGTTGCAGACATCACAAAGCATAGCAAATGATGTAATGTTAATGCTAGATTGGCTAAAATTAAGGACACGAGGCAACCTATAGCAGAAAGTTTATCGTTTTATTATTGCATAATAGATTTTAGACTTTAAGTCTGTTTCAGACACGTCACCAGTCCTAGATTTATATTCCTGGGACCATCACCCACGCGGCCGCCAAGCAGACAGGCTTGCTACTAAGGACTCGGCCAAAATGGGAATGTCAGGCAACTTTATATATTAGAACTAGTTGCCTTATAGCTACAATGTTGGCAAAGTATTTGAAAAGATATCAAATTGCAGTCAAATGACTGGTGCTCGCTTTTGCTCCGTAGAAAGCCAAACCAACATATTAATTAAGTTACAGTTTCTCTTATTATTTTTCCTTGCCATTATCCTTTTTTTTGCTTAAAATATTTTCGCAATATATTTTGCACTACAAAGTTTAATCATGTTTTTAGAAAAAAAAAAAACCTTAATAAACTTAATTAATTAAGTGGGACAGCATTTTAAACCATATACTGTATTCTGTATGGAAATCAAATTTCTTGTGTTTAGTGTGACACTAATATTAAAGCACTTAGCAGCAATATTTTACATGATGTACTGTAGTGTTATGGATTTTATCACATAATTATGGATTCTTGATTCTGATTGGTCAGCTCAGGTTAATATAATCAAATAATCAAATCACAGGTTAATATAATCAAATAATCAAATCACAGGTTAATATAATATAAAATGCTTGTTCTAATGCATCATCATTCCTATAGTAACAGCAGACACAGGATGTGTTTAACAGATCGTTAACAAAAAAACTAATTCAAATAAATCAAATAAATAAATAAGCATCTGAATTTATTGATATGGTTGATGTTTCTTTAAAGAGATGTTGATTTAACGTTTATGTAAGGAGTCTCCAGTGTAGGTGCTTTGCGACAGTCAGTGAGAATGCAGACGAGTTTGCAAGGGAAAGTGAGGAAATGACTGTTTATAGCTGCTATAATGTACGTGATAACAGGTATAAACTTGTGTCACAGATGTTTCACCACATTAATTGTTATTATAAATGCATTAAATGTATGATGTGTCATATCTTATGACACTCCCCTTATATACCGATATGCTTTACTGGACAAATACTTACTACAAATATACTACATTACATTAATATCGTTGACTTTAATTCTTCACCACTCGAGTGATTGTCCTGTACGCCTGTATAGATTTTTTAAAAGTAAAATATATAAATATAAGACTACCGTACAACAGACTCATGTGTAATTTTGCTGTTTGATATGCAACTGTTTGTCAATGTCATGCAAGTTGTTTTTTTTTTGTGTGTGTGTATGTCTGAGAATTTTGAACTAAAGCTAAATGAGCAAAAAAATATGGATTATTATAAGATATGGTTATGATCATGGTTGTTGAGAAATAAGAAATATACATGTATAGGTATGGGTGTTGTGATTGTTATTTAAGGCACAGATTAAGGTGTGTGTTGGGAAAACGGCTGGGCCAAGGGTTAGGGTATTTATTTCTTATGATGTTAACTGAGAGAGCGAGGGACTGGGAAGGATGGAGATCGAACTGATGCTAGATTGATGCACTCTTGATCGGGTTTCCGTTTAAACCTTGATTACCAGTAGCCTGGTACGGGTGCTGGGATTGTGTGATTAGAGATCAAGATGCACAGAAATTATGTATTAAAGTGGTGTTTGTCTGTGTGTGCCTGTGTGTGTATGTGTATGCCATTACAGTGTTGTTTGCTGATTGAGCAATCAAGCTAGTTTCTACAATGTGATATTATCATGTAACAACTATTAGTCGCATGCACGCAAGAGTGACACACATGCACATATATGCACACACATGGCTGGCTGGTTCTGTCTCTTTCACTCTTTACACCGGGACCCTTGCTCAGCTGCAGGCAGCCAATAAAGGGCCTGAATGTAAATCTTCCTCCTCATCGTTATATGACTCTATATAAGATTTAAAAAATGCCTGTGCTTGTTTAAGACAGAGTAATTTTCTTTTTTTTGTAACTGGCTTTACAAAATGCTTTAATAAATTATTGGAATTTATCAGCGCAGCAATTTGTGTGTTTAATTTTATTGTTAAGAAAATGACTGAGACTGAGGCTGAGATAGTGATGGAATAAGTGATAGTACCTGTTATTATAAGTACACTAGCTGAGTATTATACATGTTTGCACTAACGCTGCAAATAATTCAGACGACAAAATCTAACTCTAAGTCTATATTACAATTTGTTTACAACAGAAAAGATTTTAACATTACATCTGAAAAGGTTCAAAGGTTGTAAACGATCTGGAAGAATTTAGCAAACAATTAATTTAACATCATTTGAAGTGATATAATTTATTTCCCCTGTATTAATAGCCTATTTGACAATTTGCCCTAACTCTGATATTAATAACCTTCCATATCGATAATGACAGATAGTCACCGTTGATATTGATAATATATTTAAACAAAATTCTTCATTGTCTTCTGAGGGTATACCAACATTTACACGAAACTGCAACTTATAATAATAATAATAATAATAATAATAATAATAATAGATTTTATTTGTAGGCGCCTTTCATGACACTCAAGGACACCTTACATACCATAATTTCTTTTTTTTTTAAATACAAAGAATAAACGAATACAATAGTTTTATAAATAAATATAAAACAACATACAAACATGGACAAATACTGTAAAGGACAATATACATACAATGCAGTGTTAAAAGTATGCCTGCCTGAAAAGATGTGTTTTTAAACGGGATTTGAAAACAGAAATAGAGTTACTATTACGGATATCGAGAGGTAGTAGATTCCACAGGTAGGGGGCAGCGTAGCTAAAAGCTCGAGATCCCATGATTGCCAAACGCATACGAGGAAGAACCAGATTTAGTGATGATGATGATCTCAGATTTCTAGAAGATCTGTTAAATATGACGGAGACAGGTTATGTAATGCCTTATAAACAAAAAAACAGAATTTTATAATGTATACGCTGTTGGACAGGAAGCCAGTGTAACAGAGTTATGTGGTCCATTGTAGGAGTTCTAGTTAGTATTCTTGCAGCTGAGTTCTGTACTAACTGTAACTTGTGTAGGAGTTTGAGGGGAAGACCAAAAAAAAGAGCATTGCAAAAGTCTATGCGTGTGGTGACGAGAGCATATACCAGGATAGCAGCGCTCCTCATTGAGAGGGCCGGACGGAGACGGTTAATGTTTCGGATGTGGTAGTACGCTGTCCTAGTGATCTTATTAATGTGTGCTTCAAAGGATAGGGTGCTATCAAGGATAACACCCAAGCTTATTATGAGAATAGACATGAAGGAACATGCTGTGAGGATCCATTTCTAATATAAAGATAGGAAAATAAGTTCTAAACTTCACTCACTCTCACTCGTTCATCCCCTATACCGCCTCATCCTGTATACATGGTTGCAGGGGCCTGGAGCCTGTCCCAGGAGATTTAGGGCACACCTAACCAGTGTGCCAATCCACACATTCACATGTTCATTTACACACTACGGGCAATGGTAATTTGCCTAATTTGCATGTCTTTGAACTGTGGGAGAAAACCGGAGCACAGGGGAGAAGATGCACATACCTGAGGTGGGAATCAAACCCTCAATGCTGGAGGTGCGAGGCCACATTGCTAACCACACCCATTCAGCATCAGCGGTATACTAATTACCGGCCTGATCATCTGTCATCACCTGAACCTGTTTCTCACTGGTTCATGCCTTAAGTTAGATGTTTTTTTTTATTTTTATGCTTGAATGATTCATAGGTCACTGTGTGACTTAACAAACCAAACGCATTCCTCTGAATCTGCATGCACACAAACCTGTGGTGGGAATCGAACCAGTTCTAATCCTTTTTAACAATTCTAGTCAAACATAATTCCTAAAATACACAAGCTGCGAAAGTGCTTGTTCACTCGCATTTGCTGGCTAATCACCTTTGTTGCTAACTACAGTACTGTAAGACACCATATTGGAAGGTGCGGAATTCACTTCAGTATTGAATTCAATTCAGTTTTATTTGTATAGCGCTTTTAACAATTGTCATTGTCGCAAAGCAGCTTTACACAATCAAAAGAA
>JAOVVA010000012.1:6616554-6631296 GCA_028565275.1 Leiocassis micropogon | reverse complement strand
GAATCAGGCCTAATTCATGATATATATATATATATATACTGCTCAAAAAGAAAGGGAACACTTAGTCCCAGTTTGACTTGAACGTCTCTCATGTGTATGCATGTTCAAGTCAAACCGGGACTAAGTGTTCCCTTTTTTGAGATGTATAGTGTGTGTGTTATACTGTGTGTATCTGTATATACGTGTGTGTGTGTATATACACACACTGTTTAAATTTTTACTGATTAGAAAGACTGCTCATGCTCTTAGGCAATCCTAGTATACAATTTAATGTGGTGTTTGTGTTTGTTTTTTCTCCTTTTAGGAGGGAGTGAAGACAGAGAATGACCACATCAACCTAAAGGTGGCCGGGCAGGACGGCTCAGTGGTCCAGTTTAAAATTAAGAGGCACACGCCGCTCAGCAAGTTAATGAAAGCATACTGCGAAAGACAGGTGTGTGTGTTACACACAGCGCTTATCGTTTTACTTTGTAGATGTAAATCTACGGCATAATAAAATAAGTACTAAAAGGTACAATAGCTCTACAATTAATAGATTGTGTACTGTTTAATAGATTGTGTACCCCCCACACACACACACACGCAGATCGAGACCATAAAAGAAGAACATGGAGTTAATTTTGTTTCCGGATGCCCATAAAATCATTTAACTCAAATTCTAATTGAGAAATGTTTGTTTAAATTCAAGTCGCATGTTCGCAAGTGCATTTTCTCATCATTTCTGGTTGATGAAAAATGGATGAGAATTAGATTTTAATTGTGCACATATTTTTTCTTTTTTGTTCTTTTTTTTTTTTTTTTAAGAGAATTTTGCACCTTTCCATTTGTTGGTAAAATGCAAAAAGTTAAATATTTAAATGTATAATCCGATTTAATAAATGCATACTGGAAAATCTAGATTAATCTGTTCTATGTAATTTTTAACAATGGCGAAGTCAAAATGTGGCATTGTTTAAATCCAGTACTGTTGGTTCGGATTTAGTTTTATCTTGTTTTACGTGTTTATTCTCACAAATGAGAAAAAATTAGCTCACATTTCTCTGCAGTTGCAGCTGATTTTCTTGTTTTCTTGCTCTGTGGGAAAATTCCCGAATTTAATCTTAATGCATAAAAGTCAGTATCAAACCAACATGGGTTCATCATTTTTATCCCAGGACCTTAACTTCTAACACCTGGACTGTTTATTGCACTTACACAGTTTTTTTGTTCCTTACAGGGATTGTCGATAAGACAGATTAGGTTTAGGTTTGACGGACAGCCGATAAACGAGACGGATACACCAGCACAGGTGAGTGCATAACCCTTATCTACAAGTAGTCCTCACATGTTCACACTATCGAGCAGCAAAGCGACATTTATTCTCCAGATACCCTGTTTTAGCTACAACACACAATTTGGATTGAGATCTTCTAAATTATGATGTAATGCAGCTTGTGGTCCTCTCATACGTGTCCTTCGGGTCCTTGCTCGCAACTTGTGCGATTGTTTCCCGTTCCCTAAAGAAACAAAGTAAAGCTGGATCTATGTGTTGTGGCAGCACGGTGGTGTAGTGGTCAGCACTGTTGCACCTCCAGGATCCGGGTTAGATTCCCTGCCAGGCTCAATTCCCGTCTCTGTGTGCATGGAGTTTGCATGTTCTCCCCGTGCTTGGTGGGTTTCCTCCGGTTACTCCGGTTTCCTCCCACCGTCCATAGACATGCAGATTAGGCTAACTGGCGTTCCCAAATTGCCCGTAGTGTGTGTATGTGTTTGTGCCCTGTGACGGATTGGCACCCTGTCCAGGATGTAACCCGCCTTGTGCCCCAAGTCTCCTGGGATAGGTTCCAGGCCCCCCGCGACCCTGAATACAGGGTAAAGCGGTATAGAAGATGAGTGAGTGTGTACGTTGTGCTTTGCTTGTCTGCCCATGAAGCTAGGATGCAGCCAAGTACATCACCTACATGAAAAAAGTAATAAAAAATTCATGTTAAACAAAAGCTTGTTAAATTGTGACTTGTCGCTTGCTAGTGTAAACGTAGGGAACGGTTTTTTATGACTTGTGCATTAGGTGTTGTTTTTATAGTTATTATAATCTGCACGGGTTTTGAACACAGCATATTGTATGCATAAATGTTATTTGGTTAAAATGCAAATCTTCATTTAGATAGCTTTTACATAACCAAGACTGGAGATGTCACCATGGTAACATAGCATTGTCTTTTTGTTTGGCAGTTGGAGATGGAAGACGAGGACACTATTGATGTATTTCAACAACAAACAGGCGGCCGTCGCTAAACCTTCCTCTCTCTCTCTCTCTCTCTCTCTCTCTCTCTCTCTCTCTCCTCCACACAGCGGGGGAACCCCTCGGCTGTTTTATTTGACTCGACCCCAACAAAATGTTTAACTGTGCTGTTTATTTACTCCTTATTTTTTTGTCGTGTTGGTTTGGATGTCCTCCCTAGTTTTCATAGGGTTGGGCTTGCATTTCCCCCCCCTTCTTTCCATTTTCCAATATTTAAAGATACATGAGGTGACACGTGGCTAAGAGGCAAATCCAAGATGGCTTCCATAAGGTTCAAAATGGCCGCCAATGTATGAGCAGAAAGCCGTTTTCTTGAGAAAAGCCAAGCCCTGAGTTTCCTGTCCTGATGAATAAAATGGTCCATTCCCATCAGTATAAAAACCTGCCAAATTTTGAGGAGACCTGATTTGAACCCCCCTTTTTTTTCCCCCTCTTCTCTCTTTCTCACTGTCTTGTGCAGCTTTAATTCTATTTTAATTCACATGCTCGTTAGCTGAAAGGACGCCCAACCAGCCTTGTTATTTAGTCCAGGTGCAAAGATTAAAAGGAACTTTGGTTTGTTCTCGGACCAAACTCCAAATACGTCCTGGATTAGTCCAGGCTTTTATTATGAATTCCGTAAGTCCCCCATTTTTTTCAGAGGCAACAAGTCGTCACTCTGTCTGCTTTGTGACGGGCGTGAAAAAAAAAAAAAAAAGTCTTATTCGTCCCCCATACAGTCTGGCGTCCGTAAGAGTTGGGACTGAATCAGCATTCATGTGGTCTCATTTTTTTTTTTTTCTGTACTGATTTGTACATTATTTGTTGTCCTTTACTACTGTATACAATAAATATAGTTTGGTACTCAGGTTGCTTTGCAAGTGCTTTGTGTCAGTGTTTAAATCGAATGTTCAATACTCAAGCAGATTATTGTTAAAAAAAAATTTATTTTACATATACAGATAAAAAAATACATACAAACCCACTTTAGAAGAACTTTCAATACATAATCAAATGTAAAACCGCATATGTATAAATAAATGCAAAGGGACCTGAACTTTCAGCTTTGCATAGTGTCCTAAGGTTTTTAAAGCGACTTATCTATTGAGTTACAGTAACAAGAGAGCCTTTATTATATATTGTACAAAAATTACATTTAATACATAAGAAAAACCTGATGTGCAAAATTGTTCAAATTAAAGATCAAGTGTAACGTAGCACACGTTCTCGATCACTATCATTTGTAATCATTGCATAATACCAAGACCTGTTAGAAAACCTCCCTTTTATGAACTCTTCGTTAAACTTTTATGTGTTTGCTTTTCTGGAAATAAACAGGCACCGCAACATGGTTGGACTTCCAGACCGTGTTCCTTCTAGACGCCCTCATAAAAACACCGAAATGGCTTCAGAGTGGGAGAGTCTCAATATAGAGCCACTTTGGAGAGCATTTCCTACAGACGGAGTGTGTGTGTGCAGCGTTGTCCGTAAACTCGTTTCCCCTTCCCAAGGTTCTCTACCACACAGATGCATTGTGGTCCGTCTGTAGGTTCCCTTTGCTTCATTCACATTCTTGATGTATTGGAAAGCTTTAGGTGATTTGGCATAGCTAGGACCAGACACACTGCCACTTGTCTCTTATGTACAGTGATTGATTTACACATCTCCTCCAGCTCAAGTCTTCTTGTGGGATTGTACGCTGAGACAAATCAAGCAAAGAACTAGGAGATCTTCCAGTTCTAAAGGGTTACTACAAAGTTCTGGTGCATTTAAGCATGTTGACCTGAGTATAAGGTGTCTGTTTTTTTTTTTTTTTTTTAAGTTTAGCATCATGGAACAATACATGACCATACCTTTTGTTCAAAAAAAATATATACTGGGTATTTCTGGAAATCATTACCCTTACTATTAACTGAAGCACCATGTTGCTTTTAAAGCTTTTCTTGCTTATAACACTGACCAGCAGGGGGATGCCTCTCTGTGCGACCGATGCTCGAAGTCCACCACAAGGTTGCGCCAACGGGCTACAAAACCAGTTCAGGGACACCGCTCTAGAGCGTGCACGAGTTTACACCAACCCAGCTTCCCTGCACATGCGATAAAACTGGCGCCTCTGTGCAATCAGGTTAGAAGGAGAGTCCATTTCTATTACGTGCCCTTTGTCCATTACGAGAACCCTGCGAAGACAATACAACATTGTTAACGCCAGGTTTTTCAGTTTCATTTTTCTAAGATGGTACTACCTCTGGACTTTCCTATTCGGTTCAACTTCTATAACCTGAACACTTACTTGGTGTAGTCCATGATGGTGTTGAGTCTGTGTGCAATAGTGAGCACCGTGCAGTCCTCAAACTGACTGCGGATGGTGGACTGGATTAGCGTGTCCGTTTCCAGGTCCACTGCCGCCGTGGCTTCGTCCAGAACCAGGATCTTCGTCTTCCGCAGGAGGGCCCTCGCCAAACATACTAGCTGCCTCTGGCCAAGACTGAAAATCAAGAAAAAGAGTGATACTATAATAATAATAATAATAATAATGCATCCCCAAAAGATAATTTGGGGTTTAGATACATTATCCTCAATTAATAGTATTGTAGATGTTTAGAATCATTTGTTTATTAGATGCTATTTGAAAAGCTCAATGTTTCTCACCTAAGGTTTTCCCCTCCTTCAGAGCACTCGTAATTAAGTTTATCAGGAAGCCCGGAGACAAAGTGCTTCAGGTGCGCCAGTTCTAATGCGCTCCACACTTCCTCATCGGAGTAAGCGTCAAATGGATCCAGATTCATGCGCAAGGATCCAGAAAACAGCACTGGATCCTGGAGTAACATGGGAGAGAACCAACCAGAGGGATCTTCAGGAGGCTTTCTAATAGAATGCTAATTTCTAAAGCTAATTTCAAATATCATTGGTGGTCCTTTTTTTTTTTTTTTTTTTTAGTAAAATTGCACAAGACGCTGCTGACCTGTGGAATGATAGTGATGCGGGATCTCAAATCATGAAGTCCAAGGTTAGCAATGTTCACCCCATCTATATAAATCTCTCCTTTTGCTGCCTCCAAGATCCGGAAAATTCCCAGGGCCAGGGATGACTTCCCTGCACCGGTTCTTCCCACAATGCCGATCTAAAAGCATGACCGTGCAATTTTAATAATTAGAATGCTTTATATCTGAGGCTTTAAACTGAGCAGTATTTTGGCATGAGCTATTTTCTTTTTACCTTCTCTTTTTCTTGAATATGTAGTGAGATCCCTTTTAAAGCAAACTCGAGACCTTTACGGTACTGCAGCCCATAATCCTGGAACTCTATTGTTCCTGTTTGGGGCCAAGCAGGCGGGAGTGAAATGTCTTGTGAGCTCCAAGGAGCCTTTGAAAAGAAATTATAAGATTTTTTTAACTTGTGGAAAAATATGATAAAAATTTCTTTGGATTAATTCACACATGAATCAGATTACAGAATCTTATTTGTCCTGGATGGAATATAACACTTGGAGGTGTGCTGTTATGGTAGAATATTCAGTAACAGTTACTTTTTTCCCATTTTAAAGTTCATGACCAAAAATAGGCAAATGGTGAACTTTATATCCATTACTGTTTCTCAAAGGAAAATAAAAATTCTGATGTTAGAATCTGTTTCCAAATACATTCAATACATCTCCTTAATGAACATTAACCCTTTAAAAGTATTATATGAAGTATCCCTGTGACTACAATGATGCTATAGAAATTATTACAATGATTTTAATTAATATAAACCTGTGATTTGCAGATGTTTATAATAAAATAAACCAGACTGACTTGGGAATTCGGTAGCCCTATGGTGTGAAAATATACAGTACTGTATATACATACATATGTATGTACACATTGGAGCTGGCCCACTTTACTCAGTCTTTTCTCACCTCTTTGGGCGTGTCTGCATACTCTTTCACTCTCTCGACCGACACTATGTTGTTCTCAACATCCGTCCATGAACGCACAATCCAACTGAGGATGCCAGTCACCTGAAACATAATCAAATATAGCTTGGTTTTTATCCGTGCTAGAGGTCTGGGATCTGGATAAGCCTGAACTAAAGCTTTTGGTTTCTTTGTCTTCTAAAAAAAACCTAGACTTGCTTTTGCAAGATGGTAGGATTTGTTTTGAGGTTAGACAGAATATTGCAAAAGCGGAAAGAAGGATACAGTGACAGCTCCAGGAGATCATATTGAGATCCCATGCTCAGGATTGCAAATGTTTGGGAATAACTCTCACCTGGAGGGAGTGAGACACCGCCAGGCCGACGATCCCGGGGCTCAAAGTGTCTTTCCCCATCACAGAGAGAATGGCAGCAGCGAGAACGACCCCATTACCCAGGAACTCCAGGTTCACGGCCAACCACCTGAAAAGGAGCATAATAAACACTTGTTAAGTCCACAGGACTTTTTTCAAGCCTGGGAAATGACTTTAAGACCAGTGACGTTTCCAAAGAAAGGGCATAAACAATCCCAGTCTATTAACACTCTTGACCAATACAAGATTTTTTCAGAGCCTGGTTTTAAATGACAAATGGCAGTCTGAGATTTCAGAAGGTCACTTTGTTATTCCATTCTGCAACCTTGGCATTTCTTGACATCACTGTAATCTTAGAATGTCAAGAGCACAGTATAGGAAGGAAATGTGTATAGCACTTGTTTATATGATTCTAGAGGAAGTAGATACATTTGAGTCAGGATACAGTCCAATGATACAATTTCAGGAGCAAGAGTCTTAATAGGTGGCCCAACAGTGGTTCTCTAACAGGCCTTGGATTCCACCATTCCGATTACTGGTTAACCACTAGTTTGTATCCAAAGCCCTTTCTTAACCAAAATGTGGCTGAATCCATTTCAAAATTAGGTAAATCAGAGCGCCTGAAGGTTAACGGCTTTGTTAAAGAGCACAAGAGTGGAAACTCTAAGGTTGTTTTCACACTTGTGGGTTTTCCAGAACTCTGGGTTATTTGCCCCTGAGAGATCATTATATACGGTGAATTGTGAAAGCTGCTTTCAAGCCTGGAAGCAATTCAGAGAACAAATCCCTCATCCTCAAATGGTAACCAAACCATTCAGTCTGTGAGAAGTGTAGAAGCTATGTGTTTTCAGAACTGCAGTTACTACCTAGTGACATGATCCATTCAAATTGTCATATGTCAACGTCCTGTTTCTACTTTCAGTGAAAGGGTTGCTGTTGTTATCAGAGGAGGAGATGGAACTTCTTACACAAGAATAGTCAGAGTATTGGTACTGTTAATAAAATAAACAGCCTTGTCCCTATCATCTTAGAAAGTGATGTACAAAATACTAAGGTATGACATGTCCACTGATTTGTGCAATTATTCTGGGTGAAAGAAAACCTGAGATTATGAGCCCTTACTTCAGATGAGCTCAGAACCAGTCCTGGGTGCGAACTTATGTATACCTTAAGATTTGAACCTTTGAAGTTTACCCATTGAGCAACCTTTGCACATCAAGTAAGGCCAAATCAATAGCTGAACTCAGTATTACAGATACCGCACTGGTCATCATATTTTGGCAGAAGCCACACGTTTAAATGCTTGATTATATAAGGAACCACCTTTGTACAGCAGGGCGCATTACCTGGTTGCCACAAATCGTGGGAAGTAAGCAGTCTGGTTGTGATCCACCCTCTGGTTGGCCTGCAAAATAAACCGTGGTTGCTCCCCAAAGGCCCGGATTACGCTGGCGCCTTGCACCGTCTCGTTAAAGTGGGTGTAAATGGGAGAGCGGCTCACAGATTCCAAGCGCCTAAGCTGGCATGATGTGGCGACGTAGAAACTCTTCATTAAGCAAGCAAGGGAGATAAAAACAGGTAAAAATCCAGCAAATCAATCCAAAGTCCAACATTACATTACTCTGGTAAAATCAGTGTTTTTTTTACCTGCACAAAGGCATAGAGCAGTGCCAGAGGAAGGATTATGACTGCAGCAAAAGGTGTGGCAAGCAGCACTATGATGCACACCTCCATCAGCTTGAAGACGTAGCCCAGCATCATCTTAAGGCCATCAGGTATCATACAGTCGATGGCATCGATTTCTTTGGCGAAGCGATTTAGCAGGTTGCCGCTGGGAGTGGACTCGAAGAAGGACATGGGTGAGTGGAGCACGTTCTTCAGTAGGTCCAGGTGCAACTGACGAGACGCAATTATTCCCCCAATCGAGATGGCCACAGTGGTACCAAAAATGGCTGTACCTGAAGGATATAGTTTAGCAGGTTTGGATTTGTGGGTTACCACGCTAAGTTCATGCTGAATAAAGATCATTTTATTTCACTGTGTTTATTCAGCAAGTCCACACAACTGGACTTTCAAAGATGTTTCACCACACATCTCAATACTTATAAAGCCTACTGGTTTCTTTGATTGACTGATTACTGAATAAGAAATGTGCATAGAAATGGGCCGAATCCAATCATCAATACCTTGTGCAAACCCGAGCGCTCCATAGACTCCCAGCTTCATGTCAGTGTTGAGCTGTGTACCGTTGATAATGGGCTCATCAGCCCACATACTGAGCCAGTAGTTGTATGCCAGAGATGCGCCCTGCTGAAAGGCGTACAGGAAGAGAATGGGCATGATCAGTGCCAAACCGATGGTACGGAAGTACTCGACGTACATCTCCAGTTTCACCTGGAAAGGAAGATGGAGACAGAAATCTGAGCAACACCCATTACATAAGATTATCTTACTGAAAGCTGCAGGAATTTAGTCTTAACTGTAAATTCTTACCCTGCCTATTCGGGCCTTGTCGACTTCAGTGAGTTTCCCCAGGTCTTCAGGAATTTGTTCCGGTTCAATATCAGGGTCTACACTCTGAATAGTGACACTATTTGTGTCACCACTGAGCCAAAGAAAAGGAGGGTTAGTGAATGCAACTGGTTCTATTATGGACACCACATGGCAATATTCTTAAGTATTCTAGTTAACAGAATGAGATTCAGATTTCACTCAAAGAATCCTAACGAATAATTTTCATTGAGATACACTAGCAGGGGTTTCCAGTTTTATGTGTACTTACCCAATTAGTTGCTCCTGAGAGAGGTCCCTGGAGAATGGCATGAAATCTGTTACACTGAGCCTTGAGCAGGACTTCCTGGAACCTGAAATTTGACCTGAAAATTAATAGCTGTCCAGTCCTTCTAGTATTGGTATTAATATTGATGGTACCGTTATTCTGTCCAGGTATAGCAAGGCATTTTTGTTAAACCCATTTAAAAGGAAGCTAGTGTTCTACACAAATTAAAGGTATTTAATATACCTCTCTGTGTGGAGCACTCCTTCCTCTCAGAGCTGGCGAAAGTGTGGATGAACTCTGCAAAGGCTCCATTACGGTTCAGAAGCTCCTGGTAGGAACCGCTTTCTGTGATCTCTCCCTCAACCATCACCAGGATCAGATCGGCCTGTGGCAGGAAGCTTGTCCCGTGGGTCACCAGGATGCGAGTCTGCCAAAAGTAGAACAATGTAAACCTTCATATGAAACTGCACTGCCAGCCAAGTGTTCAGGCAGCATTTTTAGAAGTGTGTTTGAGCATTTTTTGCCTACAGAGTGTTATTTCTGACTCCAAGCCAAATCCTATGCATGCGAAAAGCTCAAACACTTGCACTCATGTTAGCTGACATATAGTTGTCACATTCATTGATGTTAAAAATGGGGTTATTTCATTTCTCTCTTTTCAAATTGCTGTGTCAGAGAAAAAAACAAAGAAAGAGCTTTCATTCACCTTGTCTCTCAGCACACCCTTGGGCCCGATAACCTTATCAAAGATGTGCTGACCCACATGGGCATCAACAGCCGAGAGAGGATCATCCAGCAAATAGATATTGGCTTTCCTGTAGACAGCACGTGCCAGACTCACCCTCTGCTTCTGACCTCCGGACAGGTTCAAGCCCTGTGAACAATGTAGGGATTGTAGACACACTCGCAAAAAATTGTTATGAAATAAATGTTTGGGAGATGGACAATGGACATACTCTTAGAAGGAAGAGGGTTTCTCAAGGCTATGTTAGATGTTTAAACAGTTTAAACAAAACTATAACCCTTGATGGTTCTCCGGTTTATTTCTCTGCAGAATCTGCAAATATAGTTTCAAATACGTAAAAATCACTTCACTATCCAAAGAACCCTTGAGGAACCCTCAGTGATGAGCAAGTTTAAAAGCTTTCTTCTGTAAGCACCTTCTCGCCAATCTCAGTGGTGTCTCCTGCTGGTAGGATGTCGAGATCAGGCAGCAGAGCGCATGCCTCCAGGACACGCTGATACCAGGTCTTCTTGTTCTCCCTACCGAACAAGATGTTGTCCTGCAGTGTAGCATTTTGAATCCAGGCTTGCTGAGGGACGTAAGCCACAGATCCCTAAAAAAAAACATCAAGAGATTGACAGAGTACACATAAATACTCTAAAATATACAAAAATGTAATATATATATATATACACAAGATATATATAATTAATCTATTGTTACCTTAATAGAAACACTACCACTTCTTCTCTCCGTCTCTCCGAGCATAGCAGAGAGCAAGGACGATTTCCCGCTGCCAACATGACCAACAACTGCAACCAATGCACCACGAGGAACTCTTACACTGATCCTATAAATACCACACATACATTTATACACTCATCTTAATTACAATATAAAAAATATAATTAATTACATTCCTAACAGCAATTCACTGATTAAGGATTTATCATCAACGTCCCAACATTTAACATTTGTAAGGAGGCATTTTTATCAAACTGCTGTGGTAGATGCAGAATAAATCACTTCAGGACAGGCTGTTACTGTGTGGTAAAAGTAACTCCACATTTTTGATTTCCTACAGCAGCATGTCCCTGAATGTTTTATTAATAACACGTCCTATCGTCGTCGTACCTTTTCAGACAAGGAGGACCGTCTTTAGACCAACTAAAAGTCCCGTTCTCAACCACGACACCTTCTTCGTCTGAATAAAAAGACAAAGAGAAAGACACAGGAGGAAACATTAACAAGAATGCACAATGCACCATCTAGTGTTTCCACAGTAGCAGTTCCCTACACGTGTGCAAGGCGTACATGTACATGTTGTTCTAGCATATGGGAACCATTAAGGTGAGAGCAGAGGTCTGCCTGTGAAAGTAAACTTCCTCTCGCAGCTCAGCTTGTGGAATCAAAGCCTTTGCTTAATTACGCAGTCTAATTAGCATCATCTTCAAAATAGCAGTTTTCACGAGCTGTCTGCAAACGCTCTGACAGTCCGCTGGGCCGAAATGTGTTTGCATTTCACGAAAATAGAAGGCTGTGTTGAAACCACAGTCTAGCATGAGCTGCTGCACTGCCTCTCTAATTGCACTCTCTCACTCTTTCTCTCTCTCTCTCTCTATCTATCTTTCCCAAACGGAACAGGAAATGGATGTATCCTGCCACACAGCCTTGGAATTGAGCAGCTCTTGACGAATTAATGTTAATCTTTTGCACGTCTGTTTAGAATTTCATCCACCAAACTAAAAGCTTGCTACACATTATAGCACCTTCATATAAATGTATTATATTGTCCAACTCACCTGACTTAAAAGCTTCTCTGGACACGCTGTCTGGTTTTAACTCTTCTTGGCACAAATATTTCCCTAAGCGCTTGAGCGAGACAACAGCCTGCAACATCAGAAGATACAGAAGATAAATATCTGATATCAAATGTGTGAAGTAGTGAATTCAGAGACGTTTACTGGTGGAGATGGTAGTAGTACCTGCATGGTGGTGCTCATGGCAAACGGAAGTTGGCTCAGAGGAGTCTTTAGGATGTTGATGAGTGCCATGGAGACGAAAATCTTCTGAGCATCCAGCACATTCTTGTCGTCTATGAGCACGTACACGCCAAACATCGCAAAGGCGATCTGAGCATGGAGTGGGGAAAAAAAAAACGGTTAGTTGTACTGGATTGCTGCTAAACTTTAGACAAATGGTAGATTCTATGAAAATGTTTATCTCTGCTACACACCAGGAAGGTCGAAGAGTTGAAGGAAGCGATGGAAATGGAATAAAGGATTTGGGACTTCTTCAAGGCTTTGAGCTCTTTTTCTCTGTAACCTAAGACCTGCTCAAGGAAAGCCTTTTCCCAGGCGTAGAACTTCAGGATCTTTATGCCATTCAGGATTTCGTTCATGAGCTTGATTCGACCGTCCATGAACTTCATCTGGATCTCCTGCAATTTGGAAAAGTAAATATAGACACTCAGGATGACTGCGGATTACAGTGCTAAAAGAAACGGTGAGTATGCAGTCTGAGGCTTTTTTTAAATATGGTGTCAAAGTCAATGTGATTGATGGTAATGACAAATGTTGGAAAAAGTTCTGGTCTGTTTAAATATTTAAATGTGAATGGGTTGGTTTTACCACATTCCCTGGTTTTTATACAAGTACAGAATATATCTCAATTATCACAAGCGAACCTGCAGTTATGATGTGATATTTCTAGAAAAATGGGTCAGCCAGTGTCTCGTAACTCAGGATGTCCAGACATAGGCACGGGCCAAGGTTACAACCAAAATTCTACAGCTTCAACTTTGCCCGAGGGCGTGGGCATCTGCTGTCTTCAAAAGGAGGAATAAAATATTGCCATTTGTTGCACTGTGGTTGTCTCCAGTCTAAGTAGATGTAGAGACATCAAAGGAATGAGGTGCTTGAATCCAAGCCACACGCCCACATTCTGCTCTGTGCTCGCTGGGCTATCTGAACCAGCTGTGGACCTTTCACACTGACCCTTTGTCCGGTCCTGGAGTATGGTTTGGAGATGTGAAATTACTTCAAATAAATGCACGTTTTGCTTTGTTTTTTATACACCTGAACACAGCTGGTCTCAAAAGGACAAACCCTGGTACCAAAGCTGTCTGATTTATTATTGTGTTTGGCTTGGTTTTTAGCAGATGACAGCTTGAGGCAAAGTTGTTTTTTGCTGACCGCGTGATACTAAAGTTACATAATCGTTAAACTAGTTTAAATATTCTGTAGCCGCAGTCATTCCTTTTTTGACCTGTTTACCCGAAAGGCTTTCTTTTCTCTTATTTTATTTAATTTGTCTCTGCTACAGCACCTGCAGTTTGCTTCTCTTCTTGGCGATGAATCCGTTCAGAGGGAAGATGAGAAAGACCGTGGTGATGCCAGCCAGAGCAGATGGTCCCAGGTGCTGAAACAGGAACAATGCAAGAAGTTAAGATTCATGATAACAAAGATATATAGATGCACTGTGAACTGATTACATGTTTGTGGTGAAAAATTAAAACCTGTTAAAGAAACTGACCTGCCAGAGAAAGAAGAGGCAGAGGGCAATCTCGATGGGAGCGAGCCACACGGCGTTGAAGTACACGACAAAATCCATGAGCTTTTGGGTGTCAGCAGAGACCAGATTGACAATCTCTCCTACTGTACACTTCCTCCGTGCTGCGCTGTTTATCACCAGAGACTACAAAGGGGCAGACAGTCAGAAAACCGATCATTTGGGAAGCCTGAGCGTATTGTAACCTTAGTATTAATATGCTCCTTCTTATAAATTAGTGTTTCTATACTAAAACTAAATCTATAATCTAATAATAAACAGAATGTCCAAAAATGTGTTTTGAGTCCAATGTGACATAGGTTTTCCTTGATGCGAAAGTCTTCACAATTGAGGACGGATGGTAGCATGGCAAGCTGCAGTATCTTTATTATTATTATTATTATTATTATTATTATCTTATTTAATTCAAGAGAACACTTCATGATCTCATGTTGTAAAGAATACACTACATTGTGTGGTTTCATTTTCTTACACCACATCAACCACATGGTTAAATCTCAAGTCGCTTTAATTGTTAACTATGTTTAGGATTTTAATCTTACAGGTAAGGTCTATTCCAAAATAGTTACTCTACAAATTAGACCAGTTATTTTCGCTACTACAAACTTCTTTCGCTTCAGCTTAGGTGTAAATTTAGTGCTTGTGTTTACACTGTCTGGCTTTAAGATTTAAGCCTAATTTAACACTGCCAAAAAAGCTTTTACCTTCCTATAGACGAGACCCATAACTGCCGTCTTGACCCTCATGCCCACTGTGAAGCAGGAGTACATGTACTGGTGGTTAAAAAGGGACTGCATACAGGAGAGGAGGAACATGAGCGTGGCGTAGAAATATCCTTTCCACAGCGGAGCGTCCTCCTCCCTCATAAAGCCCAACAGCAGACTGTGAGGATAAAGACAGGAAGGACACAGGTTAGGGGGGGGTTAAACCTTGAGGCAATTCATATACAATATGTACTGTTGATCTGCTCTAGTTTATGCAAAAGGGGTCCTGGTCATGAATTAAAAACAATATATATAAAAAATATTATATTGTATTATATTATATTGTATTATTATAAACATAATATACAGTACAGGCCAAAAGTTTGGACACACCTTCTCATCTATCTGTCAATGTGTTTTCTTTATTTTCATGACCA